>JZLH01S0625190.1:36529-51305 GCA_001188425.1 Eucidaris tribuloides | reverse complement strand
TTTCTTGATCACTCTTGAGGGCTATGAATAAAATATTGATACCTTTCATTGACAGATAAACGTGGCTGTTACGCGGAAGACTTCGAAACGAGCGAAATTATGAGATGTTCCGGAGACAAAGGAATTCTGATGTCACCAAACTACTTCGATGATTATCCACCAAACAGCGACCTCTCTTGGCAGATAACGACCACACCTTGGACGCAGATCAGTCTTACGTTTGTCGATTTTAACGTCAAATCTCTTGATGCGTGTCAGGATGATTACGTAATTGTTACAGACACGTCATCTTCGGAGATTATCGGACGATATTGTGATCGAAATCGACCTAATGGCACCGTAACATCATCACTTAATCGATTAAGAATTGATTTTCATTCTGATGGCGTGGGAGCCGGCTTCTGGGTTTTTAGCAGAATATGTAACAGGGCCGCTTCAACCGGACGGTCTTAGTGGCGATGTAGAGGAACAGAGTGAGTCTTAATGAACATCCATTGTTGTTTTCTTTTTTATTTTCAACTGATTAATCATAATATAGAGATTATATCAATAAACATTCAACTTTCAATTAAAAAATGCTGAGATTCGTTTAATAAGTAACAGGGATAGACACGATGAGTCGGTAAAGCAGTAAAGGAGACAGTACACAATGGCCAGTTCTGTGACAGGTAGCCTATGCTCTGCTTTGACGAATCTTTAAAGGTCTTATGACATCCAAACACATGTTGACTTCTGTTGATACCTATATTGGTCTGTATATCGCCAAATCAGTAAATATTTCGTGAAAATATGCGTCGTATATTTTGAAATATTTGTTTGAACATTTTTCTACAGCTAACCCCCACATCTAAAAACAAAGCTCCAGCTCATCTTTCTTCATATTCTGCATGTGACCTCATCATCTTGTGCCATATGTTTTCATGCAAATCATTCTCTCTGACATAGCAATGACTATTATGGATTATAACCCCTCTGATAGCTCTTCATCATAATGACTATAATAAAGAGCTGTCAGAGAGGGTATTGTGTGAAAGTGTGATGCTGTTATATGCAGGTGTATGTAATAGCAATGAATGTGAAGGCATTTAACTTTGCACATTATATATTCAATAGCCAAAAGCCATAACAAAGAGAAAATCATGAATACCCGTTTGAATGAACGAAGCAATAAGACTTCATGTTTATTAAAATCTATATCTTTGCAGATTATACTTGTCTGAAAGGATGGGATTTATTCCAGGGATATTGCTACATGCTTATATCCGAAAATGATGCAATCACGTGGAACGAGGCTGAACTCAAATGCCAGACTATGAATGACTTCGACACCCATCTTGTTAGCATTCGTGATGTCAGCGAAATGACATTCCTTCATTACATGGTATCCTCGCAGTGGAATTCCTCAGATACAAACACGTATATAGGTGAGTAATAATTTTTAAGTGCCATGAAATAAGTTGCATTTAATCAAAATTCATACAAAGACAAGGTAGAAAAAGCGGAGATGATAACTGTAAATTACTGTAGTTAATAATAGGCGCATGTAACTTAACCCAGTGGCGTATCTAGGGATTAATGCGCCCGGGGCTGGAATGCCCTCGCTTTTATAAGGAAGACGATGCGAGCTACATCTCCATTGTCATCGCGGTTTGTCTGGTATGGCAAGCTGAGACGCCAGAATATCTCGGCGTTCCGATGCCCGCCGCTGTTGAAAAATTGGCAAATTTGGGAAATTGCATTGCCTTCGAAAAATGGCCCTAGAATCAAAACGCCTTACTCAAAATCAATAATCTTGGTATCATTTTATTGGAAAAAGAATGTTCTAACCAACGAAATAAAAATTAATGACATTTTGCCGATAATGGTGAAGAAATTATTGATCATACTCGTAGCATTCTTTCTGGGCCACCCTGTATAGTGAGAATTTCTCCTGAAATGCGTTTAACTTGCTTAAGATCGTCCAATTTTAATTCTAAAAAACTCAAAAGTTCCTGACTCGGTCGCTTCGCTCCCTCGCTTGCACTTTCCCTCAATAATTTTAACATTTCGGCCGGGAAAATTCCTGCGTATGGCCTTGTTTTTCAAGGTCCACTGTATGATATATAGTTATAATCAATCATTTTGAAAAAGTGTAGTTCCGATTTTTAACTTACATGTATATTTATTCAAAACGTTAGTTTTAGAATGAAGTATTATACTGGCAGACATGCAGAGACCAGCAATCTCAACTGCCCGAATTAAAGAACACTGTCGTAAAATTGGGAAATTGGGAGGAGGGGAATTGGGGGATATATCCCATCGCTTTTCGGGAAGGAGGGGGATGTTTTGTACAAATATACCCCCACTTTTCAATAAGTTTTTTGGTGTTTATTCAATTATTACTAACATTTTTTTTAAATGCTAAAGATATTGTTATCTGAATATCGTGATGTTTCCAGTTTAATATCTCTCATTCATGTTCATTACTAACGTGTTTTCCATTGGTCCAAATGGGCATTCTATCCATATCCCTATTTAGTGCACAGATGACGCAAAATGTAGGCCTAATGAAACATCTTATTATCAACAAAATGCAAAAAACAAACTCAAATATTTTCACGTGAGGACATAAGGAGCCCAATCGTTTTCTTTTCAGTTAAAACAATTGTCATTTTTTCCACCTCTGATAAGCCTCCCCTGTGACAATGGCATTTTTTCACATTTTTAGAGGCACCTGTTCTAATTTACGTGCCCCTACCACCTTTTGTATAAGTGATACTGTTTCTTTAAATGCCCCCTTTTCCTCTTTATTTTGTGCCCCGAATTTGAAACGACTTAGAGAAACTTACTGATTTTTTCAGGCTCGCTCGCCGATATTTGATGTTTGAAGGTCTTTTCAGTCTCTGAATTTGAGACATTTCAGAAACATTTTCCCCTTTTATAAGATGTTATTAGTCAGACTCACCATGCATTCTCACAGGTCCTAAAATTTTTCCCGCTCGCTTCGCTCGCTCGTTCATTGATATAGGCCATGAAAACCCAACTGCAAAATTCAATGCTATGATATTTACTGTTTTTATATTATAAACAGCAAAAGATCGAGAAACACATTATGTGAAAGGTGTAAAACGTAATAACAATAAAAGCTATATGCCAAATTTAAGGTAGAAATAGTGGTATTTTTGCACGTTGTAGGTGTCCCCTTTTCAAGAAATAGCCCTCGATTTTGGGGTGTCCCCAAAATTTGGAAATTTCATCGATCACCCCCCCCCCCCCCTCCCACCCCACTCCTCGGACCGGATTTACGCCCATGACAATAACAAATGTTTAGTCATACTTGTGTAACGTTTTCTAACATAATTTTTGCGCAAAATGCATTTGTGCTACTAATTCTTTCCATTTCACTATTTTTTTTGTCTTGTCATCTTTAAATTTTATGTTTGTTTAAAAAGGTGTTGTATGAGTATCAGTTGAAACAGTTTGGCATTTCCAGATAGTGTAGTAACGTGTAGCGTAATAAATACACACTGAATTTTCACTATTGCATTGTAGCTGATAAGTTTTCACCATTTATTTCCATTTTGTTTTATTTCTATAACCGTTTCGTCATGAAAATGTAGGTTTGGGGGATAGAGACAGACGTGGAGTTTTTCATTGGACTGACGGCACACCGATGTCATATACCGATTGGTTTATACCAAATCAGTTAAGTTGCCAACGAATCATATGTTTATATGTTTTTTTACCACGTATTGAACATTGTTGCCCCAAAATATGCTATTTTTCTGGTAATAAAATGCTATCATGTAGAATAACTTCACAAGTTAATACAGTTCTTTGCAAACAACGATCTTAACCTACAAAAATATGCCCTCTGCAAGTTTTAAGATTGAATAAATATGAATTCATTTAACAGTTGCCCACTTGTTTTCTTGAAAAGAGATGGAACCGTCTACCGATCCAATGTATTTTGTTTGCATATCATTGTAATTTCCCGGCCGGAAAAAACACAATATCGTCCACATTTTGTTAACATGGAGAAGATAGAGTGAACACAGTATGGCACTATGTGGATTTGGTTCATTTTCACAGTGTGACCATGTGATCACTGTATGGTATTAGAGGTCCACTGTGGCAACCCTGTGTTTTTCTAGGTGGATTTGGTTCATTTTCACAGTGCGACACTGTGATCACTGTGTGGCCTTATAGGTCACACAGTCACACTGTGACGACCCCGCATTTTCTGGCCACTGTGTCGATTTGGTGCATTTTAAAAGTGCAACACCACTGATCAATATAATGATCACGAAAGGAAAAAAATAACCGCAAATGAAAAAACAAAAACACGTTTGAATGAACATAAAGTAGTTTCAAATGAGGGTCACTATCATCGGTCTTCAAGGATTGTGCGTCCAGAATATGACGTTGGATATTTCATGAACAAAGCACTCTGAACAATGCATTTCTTGTATTTCTGAACAGAAATACAGCTGGAGAAAAGCAACCTGATGGCGCCACGCTGGAGGCATGCTCCATGATAGCCTTAGATCCAGCCACTATTATTGATCTGTCGACAGCCATATGGCATGACGTGGCTTGTGCGTCACCAGAAACGAGTCAGTTCATATGCGAAACACCGGCTACCAAAGTTGGCAGTAAGTATAGAATTATCATTATTTACCCGAGGTAGCCCCTACAGTCAAATAGACTGTTCTCCCAGCGGGCCATGCATAACATAACTGGTATTATTACCATTCTCTGTTCTAGAATGCCGAGCGCCTGGCTAGAAAGCAGAAGGTACCATTTTCAAAACTCTTTGGTATGACCCGGCGAACGTTCTAACCACTGGACCAACATCCGTTCATATCAGGGTCTTTTACTTAAGGGAATTAGTAATCCTCTTTCTTTACACATTGCAGATGAGAAAGATTGATGTTCTGAAAATGATTAAATAATTCAACATTTTATAGAAAAAATGTTTGAACACAAATCAATATGCAAAATGAAACTGAAACAATTATACTTGTAAAATCTTGCTAGTTGTTATATCATTTGTTCTTTTTGTTTTACTTTTTCATAGGAAATCTGGATGTACAAGCACTTGTCTATATTTCTGGTGAGTGGATCTTTTCAGTATTTAGCAAATAGCGCTAACGTTGTCCCAGATAGGTGATTCGACATTTGCTCCGGCGACATTATCTCAGAAGAACAAAGAGTTAGGGTTAGGCAGGCGCGGTTCTAGAGCAAAAATTTTAGGGGGGCTACAGGGGGCTTGGACGGAAACATGCGAGGGAGCGAAGCGACTGAGCGGGGGGAGGGTGTGGGAGGGGAAACCCCCTCCCACGGTAGGACTTTTTGAAAATTACGCATAGAAAGACGTGATTCTGGCCATGGTAATAAATATTTCAAAGGTATATTTTATTGAAGATTATTAGGGATTATTTTAAAAAGATTACAGGAAGTATGTGAAAATTGTAATGGGGCAGTGATACTTGCGAGGGAGCGAAACCTCGAACGCGGGGGAGTTGTGGAAGAGGGGATACCCCTCCCACGGTAGGAACCTTGTTGAAAATGCGCATTGAAAACATGTTTTTTCTAAGGACATGGTAAAACATCATTACTTTGTCAATGGTATATTTTATCAAGATTCGGATTGGGAAGTCATAGCTTGCGAGGGAGCAACGCGACCGAGCGGGGGGAGGGTGTGGGAGGGGGTATACCCCCTCCACAGTAGGAACTTTTTGAAAATACGCATAGAAAAGACGTGATTCTGGGCATGGTAAATACATATTTGAAAGGTATGTTTTATGAAGATTATTAGGGATTATTTTCAAAAGATTACAGGAAGTATGTGAAAATTGTAATGGGGCAGTGATACTTGCGAGGGAGCGAAACCTCCGAATGCGGTAGGAACTTTTTGAAAATACACATAGAAAACATGGGTTTCTAGGCATAGTAAATAAATATTCTTGGCAATGGTATATTATATAGGCATTGGGAAGTCATACTTGCGAAGGAGCGAAGAGACCGAGCGGGGGATGGTGTGGGAGGGGGGGGGCACCCTTCCCCCATTAGGAACTTTTTGAAAATGCGCATAGGAAAGATGGGTTTCGAGGCATGGTAATTTTTTTGGCAATGGTATGTTTTATCAAGATTGGGGATTGGGAAGTCATAATGAGTGCGAGTGATACATGTAGTGTGGGTGTGGGGCACCCCCCTCCCTCGGGAGGAACTTTTTGAAAATACGGATAAAAAGATGTTTTTGTAGACATGGTAAATACACGTTTTTGGCAATGGAATATTTTAACAAGGGAAGTCATACTTGCGAGGGAGCGAAACGACCGAGCGGGGAGGGTGAGTGAGGGGAACACCCCCTTCCACGGTAGGAACTTTTTGAAAATACAGATAGAAAAGATTGGTTTCTAGGCATGGTAAATACATTTTTTTTTTTGGCAATGGTATATCTTGTCAAGATTAGGGATTGGGAAGTCATACTTTCGAGGAGGGTGTGGGAGTGGGGCACCCCCCCCCCCCCCAACGGGAGGAACTTTTTGAAAATACGCATAGAAAAGATGTTTTTCTAGGCATGGTAAATATATATTTTTGGCAATGGTATATTTTATCAAGGGAAGTCAAACTTGCGAGGGGGCGAAGCGACCGAACGGGCGAAGATGTGGGAGGGAGCATACCCCTTCCACGATAGGAGCTTTTTGAAAATATTTATAGAAAAGACGGGTTTCTAGGCATAGTAAATACATATTGCAATGGTATATTTTATCAAGATTACGGATCGGGTATCAAACTCGCGAGGGAGTGAAGCAACCGAGTGGGGGAGGGTGTGGATAACCCCCTCCCGCGGCAGAAAATTTTTGAAAATGCGCATATAGAAAAGACGTGATTCTAGGCATGGTAAATACCTATATTTTGAAGGTTTTTTTAAAGATTATTACAGATTGTAGTCAGGATTTCAAAGAGATGTATAGGCCTACAGGAAGTATGTGGAAAACTGTATGTGAGTAGTCATACTTGTGAGGGAGCGAAGCGACCGAGCGGGAGGAGTGTGTGTGAGAGGGGTTCCCCTCCCACGTTAGAAAATTTGTCAAAATGCGAACAGAAAAGACGTGTTTTCTAGGCATGGTAAATAGATATTTTAAAGGTATACTTGATAAAGATTCAGGATTTCAAAAAGATGTTCAGTATGTGAAAAACTGTAATTCGGTATTCATACTTGCGAGGGGGCGGGAGACAGGTGTGGGATGGGGAACCCACGGCAAGAAATGTTTAAAATACACGTAGCAAAGACATGTTTCTAAGCACATTAAATACATATTTTAAACGTAAATTTATACAAATAATTATTGGGATGTTGTTAGTATTTCAAGAAGATGAACAGTAAGTAAGCCTATGTGAAAAAATGTAAATGGGTTGTCGAGGGAGCGAAGCGACCGAGCAAGCGTATAGGAACTTTTTGAAAATGTAAGAAAAAGACGCGTTTCTGGGCATGGTAAATACATATTTATAAAGTTTTATAACTTCTTTCTTTTAATATTTAATCTTTGCTAGATCGTTTAGTTTATTCATTAATATTTTCAATCTAAAACATTTTTGGTCCGAAAGTTTGTTGGGGGGCTTGAGCGATTTTTTTTGGGGGGGCTCAAGCCCCCCAAAGCCCCCTCGTAGAACCGCGCCTGGGGTTAGGGTTGTCCTTGGGTTTCCACTTCAGAGTAGGGTTAGTGTTTGGGTTAGGGTCAGGGTTAGGGTTAGGGGTTAGGGATGAGGTCAAGGTTAGTGCATGAAAAATTCATCGGAGCAATTGTCGCCGGAACAAATGTCAGAATGTCACTTGAGTTGTCAACATGACTTACAGTGTGAAAATAGTTCATGAACATACTAACATGAAAGGTTACAAGAGGGGTGGACTGGACATGGGGAGAATCGAGATTCTGGTGTCCCGGTCATTCTGAGGCCTTGTGGGCCACTTGACAAAATACAATTGATGAGACATCAATGGCAAGTACGAAAATGAAAGGTTGCATTGATGGCGCATAAAACGCCTATGTAGAGATCTGAATATTAGTTGAAAGGGCGCATCAAAGGCATATGCTCCATATTTTCTTTAACAACTATACGCTAACCCTCACCCTAAACCAAACCTTGACCATAACCCTAATACTATTCTGAATTCAAACCCAACTGCAACCCTAACCCTAACTCTTTGTCTTCTGAGATATTATCACCTGAACAGATGTCTAGTCACCGGAAAGACCACATTCCAAATACAGTAATATTTGAGAAGCTACCACGTCTATCTTCCGTCATTACGCAGAGATAACAATGCTTCGCAGACCACTGCATACGGTCACTTGGTCAACCCATTTCTAAGTTGATCTTTTGGCAATGGTGGTGCCACAGCGGGGGGGGGGGGGAGGGGCGACCGCCCGTATTGTTTTCAAAGTAATTGACATTACGGGGAATTTACTTTTTTTCTCGAAAATTTGGCTAGTAAAAAACAATTGACCGGCAAAAATGCTTTTCATCGTCGGCTCTTTGCCTCCCGCTTGTCGGATGCTCTTTGGCTTGCAGTTTGACAGGTAAAGATTTTACCCTGGCGCCGCCCCTGTCTTTTGGTAACCAATAGGGGGAGATGATCTGTCAAAGGAGGTAGAATACAACTTATTTTCCTAGACATAATCTCACTCGAATAAACAGAAATCTCTCAGAAGATGCTGATTAGAATACCCTGGGCAAACCATGTTGCTTCAGCATCTTCCACCTTCCGCCGGTCAACGGACGACTAACAATGATGATGATGATGATGATGATGATGGTGATGGTGATGATGCTAATGCTCATATGATGATGATGAGATTTTGATTAAGATGATGGTAATGATAATGATGCTGAAGAGATGATAATGTTGATGATGTTAACAGTCATCGATATATCTCTTCCACCTCGACTTTACAAAAAAAATAAGATATTTTATTCTTGAGGTGTGTAAAATTAAGATACTTTACTTGATTGATTATAATAATGGATCCACAATGTTATTCTTTTATTAGACACCATTAGTATCACTCAAGGGTTTGTAGTATATTTACAGTAATTGTTTTATTTATTCCGAATGCCATTTTTGCAGATGACAATAACATTTGCCCTAAAGGACTATTCTTATGCAATTCTGGAGAATGCATCAAGGATGTGTTTGTATGTGACGGCGCTTCAGACTGCGCAGATGGATCTGATGAGTCGACATGTGGCAGCGGTAAGTCATGTTTCGGATTCTGGATATAATCGTATTTGATATTAAAGACATTAGAGACACTATATAACATTGTGGAAACCCCACTTTAGAAATTGTCAAACTTTGCTATCTGGCATATCTGACAACAGTTATGCTATCACTAGTGAAATATATACATATAAAAATCGGCACATGAATTATTGTCAACTGACGAAAATTCTGTAACACAGCAGTCTAAAACTGTGGAAAACTGGAATGGTCGCTCTTTAAATTATTTCTGCTTTTTAAAGGCCCATAATGATCGTTTTCAACAGCAATTTTTCAGGATTTATTTCAAGACCTTATCAGAGACACTGGTAGCATGGGGAAACATGTAACTAAGATTTTTTTAAATTGAAAACATTGTTATTTGATACCTTTAAACTTAGCATGATTCATAACCAAACAGTGATTATTGGTATTTTGATTATAATATTTATAAATATTTCTGTTCACGCTACGAAACGTCAGTATCCTTTAAAATGATGTACCACAGGAGCCCCATTTGGGATGCGCCTTCGTACTCAAAAAGACGATTTTGTACCATTAGGCAGATTTGAACAATTTTTTTGTGTGTACTTAAGTGCAACAGGTACTTATTATTTCCACCATTATAGGGAAACAAGTGTTACTTCAAGGATGCAAACACTATAGTGTTGCGCTGTTTACCCTCAGGGTGCATGTTTACCTCTTGATCTAGTGTTAGATTTAGATTAAAACTTTGCACCTTTATTTCTTGTGGTTTATGGAGTGTAGACAGATGATTAAACATTAGTCAAGAGCAACACAGTTATTATTTGAAGAGTAGGTCTGCAGTTGAATTACTAGGAATGGAAAAAGTAATTACACGTAAGTGGCTGAAACGCCATAATCATTACACAAATTGAATTGGTATTAAACCGTGCATTTCCATATCCCTAAGGTTTAGCACAGAAATAATCCTTATTCTGAAAGCTTTCATATTCGTAGATGGATTGATAGATAGATTGATTGATGAATAGATAGATAGATGGATACAAGGATAGATATATAGATAGATAGATAGATAGATAGATAGATAGATAGATAGATAGATAGATAGTAGATAGATATCATGTGAATATTGTTATACTTACAGTGACGACCGAAAGTATCGTCACGTATTTCCAAACGCGTTCACTGAAACGCGTTTCATGAAATGATGTTTAAACGCGATGAAACGCAAAGTCAGCGTAGAAAATGCGTGTCTTGCGTTATTATTGAAACGAAATTCGTTTCTAGGATCGCGTTTGTAGCGTGACGTGACGATACTTTCTGTCTCCACTGTATTGTTTTTTTTTTGATACGTAGTTTACGTTATCTACTCGGTTTACCATGTAAAGATATATCATTACAATATTCGAAAAGTAATAAAGTCTCCAAAATAAGCAATGATCTAATCATTAGTAAAATGCCGTTACGCATCTACAGATAACACTTGTGGCAGTGATCAGTTCACCTGCACGGATGGGTCATGTATCTCTGCCTCGTTCTATTGTGATGTCATTTCACACTGTCCTGATAACTCTGATGAGAATGATTGTAGTAAGTACCTTTGTCTGTTTTTTGTGTTTTCCTATACCCACTAGTCACTCTTTTACGTATAGAAACCCCTGAAAAAAGTTTCGCAACTCAACTTTGAGCGTTGAGATCTCTCTTGGTATTGTAGTATAATTCTTGATATTGGCATCGTATCATTAAAAGCCTGTTTATTTTCCTTTACAATGAGACCTCATTTGCTATGATTATGGATTCATAGAATGTCCAATACATTTTAATAAGGGGCCAAGTCAAAAGTAAAAAACTGCAAAAATGAACACCAGTTCCGCATGCATTTGTATGGCGAGTGAATTGTGTTTAATGATGTTGTGATGTGTCATGTATTGATCGATGGAAATAGCTTCAAATAATCCTTAAAACCATACGATGAATAGGGAAAGAACTTCTCTTTAAAAATTATGTAACTGCTATTTTTAGCTTATTTTTTTTTAACGACCCTTATTTTCCCATGCATGAAGTAAGAAGTAAATCACTCTTGAATACATTTAACTTTTTTTCTTATGATTACTTTTTTTTTGAGCGATCCACATGTAGACAAGTTCGCTTCGAAGTGAATCGCACTTTTCCATTACATCATATTACACATTACTTTGGCAATTGTTTCTTCGGCATAAGTTTCTTTTTAATTTCTAGTAAGGTATTTTTTCTATTTCTTTCATGATATGTTACGTTGTCTTACAATGGAAAGTAAATGTTTATATCATTTATGCCGTGTAAAGTACACATGTGCATGTTTAATGTATCGTTGTATTATATTGATGCTATGTCATGTCATATTAAATTCGGTTATGTTTATCATTATGTTATGTTAAAAAATGTTATTCATGTATTAAGTTTTGTTTACATTGTTGATGGAAATAAAAACTGAACTTGAACTAGAAAAAAAAGGAAAACATCCTCAACAGCCTAATTTGTTAACAGTTTATCCACAGTGTATGGAGACGGAATTTTCATGTGACAACGGACAATGTATCGACATTTTTAAACGGTGTGACTTCATCCTACACTGTGCAGACTCTTCAGATGAAATCAACTGTGGTATGTCAAAATTTGTTGTTGTTTTTTTAATCCTACCAAAGTTGATATATGCTGCATTGTATGGAAATTATTTCACATAAAGGGTGGTACTAAAAGTATACTTTCAGACTCTGTTCTGCAGGGCAAAATTTAATTTTACAGTTCATATTCAGATTATAAGTAGCTGTTTCATTTTGTTTTGTTTAATTTTGCCTTGAAATCCCGTTTCATTATTTAATTTCGTAGCAGCTATTAGTGCAAATACATTGTTTCAAGTTGTTTTGTGGCATATTGAATACCATGTAATGAAATACGTTTTATACATGAATCGAATTGTTTCTTTATGTCTGTCCGTGTTCAAGAAGTTAGTCATTCGATAATTACTGCTAACGAATTTCTACAGCAAAATATATAAAGTACCTATTCAAAGAAATTGCAAAAGGTTCAAAGGCAAAATTTAACAATGATCACAGTGTAAAAAAAAATGAGCTATACATAATCTTTCAAGCTGTAAGTGTCATTGGTCAAAAAATGGAGCCCTGAAAAAAAACTTCCAAGTGATCATTTAGTGCTTTAAGGGAGAAAATCTATGAGTATCCCGTTTGACCTTGTCCTGACCTTTGCCTGACCTTGTCCATATCCCACCATTGACTGCTACCTTACAGTCCACCCAATGAATAAGTCAGGGTGATGTTTATCCATGCATATCTTGCATATTATAGCAGCATAACTTTCGAAACTTTTGTATCCTAAGATGTCAATTTGTCCATTTAAGCACTATTAGGTAGCTCAGATAATCAAAGTTTGACCCCCTTTTCAGTTGAAGTTCCACAATGTATTTAACAAAGTTTACGCATGATTGTAAGAGTATAATAATGTTTCCAATTACATTTTCTGATGCGACTATTGAACCGACAGATAAACAAGACACAACGGCGTCTTTTCAGTGTTACGATGGTTCGCTCTTCCCGGCCAAGGCCCGATGTGATGGAATGATCGACTGTATCGGCAACAAACACGAAGATGAAGACTCATGTAGTACGTACTAGTCACTCTTTGTTTATATTCCAATGCCCTGTAACACTGACGTGAGATTAGGGGGTGCTTGATCCCCCAAATGAAATTTGCTCATCGTACAGAGAGGCTGATTAATAAATTTGTGTATGTATGTTCGTTTCCAACTCCTCAAATAATTTGGCTTATTTGTTTCTGACCCCCCCCCCTCCCAATGATTCGGCTAATTACGTCACTGCCCCAAACGTCAAGGAGCAATATTGAACCACAGATGGGAAAGAACACGTTTTATATACAAATACATATTCACAAATTTGCATTGCTGTACACACTGCGCTTGGGACATTTGTGCCCCTATTATTTTTATCAAAGGGGGCGCTATTAACTTGTGGACCTTTAATGTAACTCGTCGATCGACTGATTAGTGACAGGGGTGGTGATTTTTTTCTTTGGTATTTTCACTCTCTTTTTTTTACTTCACCTTCTCGATTAAAAAATGCAAATTATGAGACAAAGTAAAATATATTAGTTTTGCTTAGAAAAGGATATAGCCTGCATGTATTTGTGTATTATATTTCAGTTTTGATAAAGTTTATTGAATCGTTGTAAATGTAAAAGTTGTACATTATTTGCAATATCTTTATAATCAGATGACCATCTCACGTCAGCAGTACATGTTGACGAATCCTGTGTAGAATGATAATAATAAAACTGAAAATGATAACATTAATCATGACAATAATAATAAAACTAATAACGGGCAAAATAACGATAAGGATGATGATGATGATGATGATGATAATGATGATGATAATAATAATAATAATAATAATAATAATAATAATAATAATAATAATAATAATAATAATAATAATAATAAAAATAATAATGCAAATATAAAATTTTGATGCTTTACATTTCACATCAGCCGCAGATGTTAATCATCGTGTATATAATAATAATAATTATATTATTATTATTTATTATTATTTATCATTATCTTCATTATCATTATTACATTACTATTACTATTATAACTATGATAATGATGATGATGCATATCATATATTGCTTCTATAATATCATTCATTCAGTAAGTTATACACGACATAATTGGGAGCGGTCAGGAATACTATTAGTACGAAATAAGGAGAAACTTTAGCCGATATATACTGCCTGGAGTGTATGTCCTGGGTGGAATTATTTATCTGACTTGAATTCATTTTTCTGAGGAGAAGTAAGCATAATACGTACCGGAATAAATTCAAGTATAGAAATGGATGCCATAAAAAGCTACGAATTCAACTGTCTCAGCAAGTTCTGATATTAACTGTACAACATGAACACAATGTCCGACCACAAAATCGATACATTGCTGAAAATTGATCCCAGTCGTATACATGCAAAATTGATGAATGTATTCAATCTTGACATTTCCCGTTAGGCCGATGTTGTTAGATGTGTTTAATGCAATAGCGAAGATTTCATGTGACGAGTGGGGGGGGGGGCGGACGAAAACATGGAAAACGAAATAAAAATACCATAACAAAAATGCCCCCAGAATACATTTTCGATAAAAAGTGGAAAATATAATTTTTAAAATCCCCCTTATATACTACGCACACATTTTGTTTCTTTGATTTCACATCACAAAAATATAGGTTACAGTGAACCAAATAACACGTCAGTGGCAGTTTTGTGCGCCAATGGGGCAAACGCGGGGAATTCATCACGCTGTGTCCATGACTTTGACGAATTCGGGTTTCCGAGTGGCTGTCGTGACGTCACACACCTCCGGGGCTGTGGTAAGAATGAGAATCTTAGGCATTTGGGCAAAATGTTAACCTCAGAAATTCATGAAAAACATTAACATTTGAAATCGGTTATACTTATGTATTTATTTAA
>JZLH01S0625190.1:20614-36463 GCA_001188425.1 Eucidaris tribuloides | reverse complement strand
TCTACTTCAAATATTTGTATTGAAATATATTCACTTTCTGAGTTTGTTTCCGATTACAGCTTTAGTTATTGTGAAAAGGTATCAACGACAAGTATTTCATTAGTAATATCGAAATATGAGTTCCTATATTGTTTCGATTGTTTTCACAGAAACGTTCTCCTGCCCGGCATTCACCTTCAAATGTCCACAATCATATTGCATCCCGCTACGACTACGATGTAATGAAATAATGGATTGCCCATTTGGGGAGGACGAAAATCACTGTGGTAAACGCCATTAAAGAGACGTTTTAACATTATGGAGGTTCCATTTTAAAACTTCTCAAACTTTGATATCTGAGCTACATAGTACTATATGGACAGAATTTGAAACAGAACTTCTTAGGGGTTCATTTTTAGACCTTGCCTTTAACTCCTAATGTGTCAAAGATTGTTTACAGTGCCACAGTAAAAAAAAAATGATCATTCACTTCAAACAAGTGCAACTTTTAACACATGCACGTTGGAGGAAAGAACTGTGTACAAGAGTTGTAGATGTAAGACCAGTGTACCCTTTTCACTAATAAAATTCTTATTACGGTGTAATTTTGTAAATATTTCTGAAGTTCCAAGCAAGTTTGTTAAGTTGCCTATTTTAAATAAATGGATATTCAGAAATGTATACAAAATAAACATGTTTTTCCTGTTTCATCTCGTGCAAAGCTTCAGGGATACCTGATTGTTCAAATATCAAAATACTGTAATGTAAAATAGAAAATACGTCTCAATGCTATTGGTATACTTCCGTAAGACCTCGAAATGCAGAGAAAGTACACACCTTCTCGAAATTTAGTTTGCAATTGCTCTACTAGTATTTCTGACACCCGACAAGATCATTTTAAACCATGGCATCAATCGGAGAGGGTAACTTATAAATAAACATGTAGCGTGTGCCACTTTGAATTAGACAGCTAAAATATCTCTTTCATCCACAAAAGTTTTTGGACTTGGTGCCTGTTATAGCCATTGCCAAAAATTATTTGCAAGAACTAGGAATTCAGTCGGCATTTTGGGGTAATGGATATTAGATTGGTAAGGTAACTTAACATAAGACATCCTGTTTGTCAAAATTGTTCATGTAAAGCTCCGATATACCAAACGCTTCATACCTATGTTGAAGACCACGATTCTGTCTTCATAATCTGCAGATATTTATACGTGTCCAGAGGGAACTTATCGGTGCCATGAAGAAATAGTTTGCATCAGTCCCGAACAGGTGTGTGATGACGTCATACATTGTCCACAGGGCGATGATGAGCTATTTTGTGGTAAGTTCATTCAGGGGCTAAAATGTGCATATTCCTTTATTTTTAGGTATATATTTGAATCATGCAGACGTGTATAGCTATTCATTTTACTTCGCTATTGTTTCATTGCTTGATCAATTATATTTTTAGAACTGAAAGTATACGCATGATCATTCTACGGGTAATATCCGTATAGACGTGATGGCCTTGTGGTTAGAGCGTCCGTCCCACAATAGGAAGGTCGCATGTTCGAGCCCCAATCGGATCATAACTACATTTTAAAATGGTACCTACTGCTTTCTAGCCAGAACAGAGAAGGGTAATAATATTATTTATGTTATGCAGGGCCCGCTGGTAGATCAGTCTATTTGACTGAAGTAAATGTCATGGATAAATAAGACGTTATTATTATTATCATCATCTTTATTATTATTATTATTATTATTATTATTATTATTATTATTATTATTATTATTATTATTATTATCATCATCATCATCATCATCATCATCATCATCATCATCATCATCATCATCATCATCATCATCATTATTATCATCATTATTTTTATATGCCAAGTACTTTCACATCTACCACTGACGTGAAATGCTATACACATCTAAATATAAAAATGTAAGACATTATTATTACTATTATTGTTGTTGATATTATTATTATTATTATTATTATTATTATTATTATTATTATTATTATTATTATGAAATCATTATCATTATCCACATTGTCTATTTTCAATCTTGAGAAGACGACAAATACCATTATAAGACATCGCAGAGACCAGAGGCGCCAATCGGTCCTCAACTAGTCTCCAGGCCAGTGAGATACGGCCTAAGTGGACAGTGAATTATCAGAACTAATCTCGGTTATTAAAGTTTCTTTTCTGTGTTTTCCAGCTCCTTGCCCCGACGGGTGTCAATGTGTCGGTCTCTCGTATACATGTAATGGGACAGATTCGGTCATCCGTTCACTGCCACGACCACTCAGGAAATTGTACGAGAAATTAATATGATTTTCAGCAACATCATCATCATAATAATAATTAACATATATAGCGCTTAATGGGCTTTGTTTCTAAGCGCTTTACAAACTTGATTATACATGAAAAACAACAAATTGACATTAGAAATAAATAAATTGAGACACATTACATATACAATTTAATTACTGTAGAGCTAAATGAATTAAATGAGTTGGGTTCAAATAAAAGTCACTGTTCAGTATTGAAATCCAGATTATTGTTGAAATAGATAAGCCTTGAGTGTTCGTTTGAACACTCAAACATAACATCTCTACTGAGTTGTTATATTTTCTTGCGAAGTGCAAGAGTGAGATGGACATAAGTATATTATAGTAATTATAGTATCGTTTCAAGTCACACAACGTGAACTTGTGATAACTGAAGTTTTGATAAGCTACTACTGAAAAAAAACACATTTCTTCATCAACCCATTGAAGACTAGACACGAGATACCTCGTATCGAGGTCTATGGGGACATACACTTTAAAGCAAAATTAAACCGTCTTGAATTGGACCACTGAAACTCATATTTTTGTCTTTCAAACATAATGAAGGATAGATTTCCTAAAATGAAGCTCGCAAGTGTGAACAATAAGAAATTTCCAACGCATACTTTGCAATATGTTCAACAGTGGCTGATCTAGATTTTTTGCTGAGGGGGTGGTTTGACCCACGAGCGTCGATCCATTTTTTCGGATTGGGGGCAAAAGTGAATAAAATGTAAAAAAATATTTTAAAAAACGGCGCGAGTTGCAATACAGAATTTTGCGCGAAGTATCTTTATGTTAAGTTTAATGGTCTTGTACTGCTATCCTTGCGTTTTAGACATGATGGCGTTTATCTATACCCATCACGTTTTCACTTGGCCGCCAAAGGGTGGGGTAACTGGGGTTTAAACCCCATAACAACCCCCCCCCCCCGATCCACCACTGTTCAAGGAATAAGTTCACAAGTCTTTTACATGAAAAAAAATGAAAAAAAAACCGTTAGATTTGTTAACATAATTGTTCACTTCATTCAAGACTATGGTAATAAAACCTCTTGTTATTTCTGACCTGTAACATAAAGCTGGCATATCATTAGAGTGGTAGCAGTATTTATAACTGAACGGTTACATTAGTTATGTATATGAAGTCAATTGAACTGTTTTACAATGTATCATTCTCTTTTCGTCGATCCTTAGAACACTTTCTTGTGAGGACGACTTGGCTGCATGCAACACATCACTTACAATTCAGCCTCTCAATGCTTCATCAAATGGAGGGTTTGTTCCATCTCTCATGCCCTACGCTGTTGCTTTGTGAGTTTCTTAACGCTACTGCATTTAAATGTATCATTTAACGATGTTTTCAGTTTTTTAAAAAAAATGAGTTTCATGATCCTTCATGCCACTAGTGCCCCTCAAAACGTATAACTACATACATAAATTTGGACTAATACAATTTGTCTGTACTTTTATCCGTAGGAAATTGGATGACGCCAACGTCGTTGAAGTATTACCCTGGTCGTTTAAAGAAAACAATAATTTGCGTGAGCTGTAAGTAATATTTTGTTACTATTTCTCTACAAGTGCATGTAAACGTCTTGTCGTGATCAGTTTGAGCATGATTAAAGTATATCAGTTTCACTTAGATCACGTTATGTTGTGTGTAATTTGACAAACCTTTGAAGAAACTAAGATACATCGTTGTGTGCCCGGAATGACGATGCGAACGCGCTTGCTTTGGAACAATGAAAAAAAAGTTATTTAAATTCGAGAGCAAATCGAAAGTGGAAACATTGTTAACTGAAAAGTGAAGAAAAAATAGTTTGTATCTCTTTGCATAAAACCATTTTAATCCTACATAACATGAGAAGAATTATGATGAGTTGAAGTTACTGCTATGACTGTAAAATGCCCCCTTGACTTCAAATGGATTTCGTGTTTACGAGTAGCTTGTTTCTTTTTTCTTCTTGTTCATTTACAGGAATCTTGCCAATAATAAGATTTGCTCCTTAAAACAAGACGCGTTTATCGGATTACAACAGCTCGTCAGCATGTAAGTAACATAATCAGGATTGAACTTAAACCAATGCTTATGGAATTTTATCGTGAAAGACAAATGCGATTGTTTGGACACACATATTTTCTATGTAATGTAGAAGTTGTAGGCCTACTACCCCGCGTCATATGTTTAGAGTTGGTCCAGGAAGGTCTAGTTCAATTCCACGTAGTTACTGATAAAGTGTGTTCTAGATATTCAATAGAATTAGTTCAGTGGCAGTCGAAAAATCAACACGTTACAAACGCGTTTCTTGAAAAGCCAGCGTAGTATTAAATAAGTATACGTGCGTTGCGTTTATTGAAACGAATTCGTTTCAGGAAACGCATTTGTAGCCGTTTGGAACGTGACGATGATTTCGACTGCCACTCTACGTGGCACACACAGGGGCATTAAATAGCAGAATTACATTTCGACCAGATCCCTTACTAGATTCAATAATTGTTCAAGTGACTATTGAAATGCTAATTTTTCCGATAATGTGTAACTGGTTCTTATTAAGTATTTTATGATTACTTATGACAGCAATTTAATGATTAGGTCACGTTTATGAATTACCACCATGAAAAGTGCAGTATTTATTGGGGTTCAATTGTGCTGTTCACATGAGTCTTTTATTTTAAACCATAAATTTCTTTATTTTTCCGTTTACATTATTTGCAGGAACCTATCTGGCAACCCTCTAAACAACATAGAGAAGGGTACATTCTCCAATTTGTCAAAATTACGAGAACTGTGAGTAAAAAAAAACGATATCTATACTCTCACGCAAACTTGTTGAACATAGTCAAGATGACAGTAGAGTAAGGAACTACACAGATTGCTTATCACATCATACTCCGTTTCATTTAGTTTCAAATTGAGAGTGACATGAAAAAGTAGAAAAGGAAGAAGATGGCGATGATGGAGTGATATTAGACAAAAGGCATTTCTAAACACTTTTAAACCAGCTTTAAAACAATATCTTTTTAATCGTGCAATGGAGTATTCAGATTTTTTCTTTTTAACCAGTATCATTGATTGAAAGTGTCTGCAATAATTCTTCCATTACTTACTTATGATTTCATCATTCTCATCTGTCAATTTGTGAATACATTTTGTTTATATCAATCGCCATTTGATCATTTGATTACTGAATATTACTTATTTGAATATCATTGCATTTTTATTCAGTAGTTGTGTATTTATTGTATTACAATGTTTTATTCTGTAAAATGTTCAATATTGTGATTTTTTAATTTCGAGCCCCATGGGAGACCAATATCTGTTGAATGGGCATCCCTGGTGAAATAAATAAATAAATACATAAATAAATAAATAAATAAATAAATAAATAAATGGAGAAGGAGGAAGAGATGGCGAGAATGACAAATAGAAGAAGGAGAAGATACCACAAAGAGGGGTGGATGTTAATAAACATTATGCTTAATTTTGGAGTAGTTTTTGAAAAAGTTGATTAGTAATCTAATTTATATCAACGCGTTAATTATGTTAATAAAATAACTCAAGGATTATAGTATAACGATTTTGTCAAATTAAAAAAAAAACTGTTTTCCATCTCCGGCAGGGATATACGGAACACTGAAACAGTCGTATCAGCAACCACAAGTAACGACATGTTTGATGGATTGCAGAGTCTTCGTCAACTGTAAGTCTGCGATTCCCTTTCAATCCCTTTGTAACCTGTTGATTGCAATTGTAAAATCTTGGGGGACACAGTTACATTTGTACAAGCTAATGAAAGTCACCAGGGGTTACATAGTTCAAATCATAATTATGTCAAGTTATCATTATAACTTAAAACAACTCTCTTGTTTCTACTTTTCATTTTTTTTACAGGCACGCTGACAAATATCTGTTCTGCTGCTTGACTGGATTAACTGATCCTATTGGCTGCAATGCACCACGTGATCAGTTTTCATCCTGTGAGGATCTGATGGCGAATAACGCACTGCGCGTTTTCATATGGATTCTTGGCGGGAGTGCCTTTGTTGGAAACGCATTCGTCCTGGTGTTTCGACTGCGTCAGACTAAGAAAGAACGGACAGCTAGCATCCAGTCCAGCTTTATCACCAACTTAGCCATTTCTGACTTCATGATGGGGCTGTATATGATCACCATCGCCGCTGCGGACGCGTACTACCGTGGAAGGTACGCCCTTTTCGCAGACGACTGGCAGTCAAGCTTTCTCTGTCAGTTAGCGGGTATCACCTCCGTTGTTTCTAGTGAGGCATCTGTATGCCTCGTGATGATGATCAGTATTGATAGGTGCATTCACGTGGTAGCACCTTTCAAACTTAGTCTACATATGACGCGCAGGGCTGCGTACATATCTGAGATCTTCATTTGGGTCCTGGCCATTTTAATGGGTATCTTGCCCGTTGCCGTTCCACCGTATTTCGAAGGGAACTTCTACGGCCAATCGGGGGTTTGTTTAGCCCTACCTCTAACGGCTAACCGACCAGCTGGTTGGCACTACTCCATCTCGATTTTCATCGGAGCAAACCTGATAGCATTCACCATCACATTTTTATCCTACGTTGCTATCTACATCGCTGTGAAGACTTCTAGAGAAAGAGTAACAAAGAAAGGTGCTGGGAGCAAAGAATCCAAGCGTCGAGCAGAAGAAATCAAATTGGCATCCAAGATGGCGCTGATCGTTGGCACTGACCTGATATGCTGGATGCCTATTATCATCATGGGTCTTATGTCAACGACTGGGAATCTCATTATCTCAGCAGAGGTTAGTTGGGCTTCTTGGTACATGTAAATTTCCTTTTCTGAGGAACTTTTGCACGAACACTTTATCGCCACCCTGTTGCACATCCGTTTCCAGGAGATGGCTTTGTATGATATTCTCTGATTGACAGGTTCTAGATTATGAATACTACCCTGGAAGACAACTCCCTTGCAGGACAGCTCGAGGACCACTTCCCCGAGGACAACTCCCCTTGAGGACGGCTCCACACGGAGACACCCCCCCCCCCCAAACAACAACACGCCCGGATGACAACTCCTGCAGAGGAGCTTAACAATGTTTTCAAACAAATCTGAGTTGTCCTTAGGGGAGTTGTCCTGCGGGTAAGAATCGTCCCCGAGGGAGTTGTCCTCTGAGGGAGTTGTCCTGCGGGTAAGAATCGTCCCCGAGGGAGTTGTCCTCTGAGGGAGTTGTCCTGCGGGTAAGAATCGTCCCCGAGGGAGTTGTCCTCTGAGGGAGTTGTCCTGCGGGTAAGAATCGTCCCCGAGGGAGTTGTCCTCTGAGGGAGTTGTCCTGCGGGGGAGTGGTCATCGGGAAGAGTGGTGTGGTCCTCCATTGGAGCTGTCCTCCGGGCCCCCCTCCGGGGTAGTTGTCCTCCGGTGTAGTTGTCCTCTGGGGCAGTGGTCAGATGGGGGTCGTTCCCCGGGGTTGTCCTGATAAAGTTTCAGTACGTTTCACGAACACTAAAAAACTTTCATTCCAATATTATCAAATTAAAGTTGAATTATCTTTTGACTTATTTGAATCCAAGGTATACGCTTGGATGGCTGTATTCATTCTACCAGTCAACTCATCTCTCAACCCGTACCTGTATACCATTTCCACATTGCGTGATAGTAACCAGAAGAAACAGACAACGACAGTGCAGACCGGTAAATCGAAATTGAAAGGTAATACCGGATTCCATGTCATTAATGTTCCATAGTTGTATATGTAGTTTTCGATGACGGGGGATGAATGAAATTAACGTTGTTATAGTCCAAATTCTATCCCTAACCCTTACGGGGGGCACTGTCATTACAAGGTGTACACCATGCGCGTGTATGGACTTTCAAAATAGACCATAAACAAGTAATTATCTGTCGATCTCAGAATACCCTTAACACTTAAGTATTCAAGTCTGAAAAGATACCCTTTTAAAGTGAACATTCTGTTAAATACCCTAAACAAGTATTCATGTCTGAAAAGATACCCTTTCAAAGTAAACCTCCTGTTAAAAGTATAGCCTTTTCCCTGATTTTGGCGATGTTGATACCCTTATCGATGTACGCGCGTACATCGCCCGACAGTGAAAAAAAACAACCCTTTTACGTGTTTTTTCACTCGGGCATGGTGTACACCTTGTAATGGCATTGCCCCCCTTCCGGAACCCTTACCTTTACCCTAATCCTAACTCTAACCTCATGTCGACCTCTAGTTCTGCTCTTCGTATGTTGTCCATACATCACGTTTGAAGTCATCTTACTGATTTAGTTTCAGACTCGGAGGGCAGTAGCTTTCACACGAATGTCTCACCATCTTTGACACTTGGGAGTCCAACCCTAGAGCGCATGCGCAGCTGGTTATCACGTCAAACTCGAAGATTGGATGACGACGAAGTTGACGTCATCAAACGAGACATTCGCCTGGGATTGGAAGCCATAAAAACCGAAAGTTTTATGATTGATTTGGACTTGAACGCTGATAACATCGTGGTTCACACGGTAAATATGAAACAGGTTTGTCCCGTTCTAAACTTGAATAAACTGTTCCAAAACTGGGATGGTTCAAGAGCGGCGAGATGAGAGGGTGGGGTGGGGACGGATGGGGGTAGAGAAGGGAGGGGTGGGTATTGAAAAAAAACCTATTAAACAGATTCAGAAATCTAGTTATATGCTTATTATGAAAATATTCCAAACGTGATTCATTCTCTTTAGTGTAAGATACCACAATGAAGATGACGTACGAGTTTTGAGAAGATAATCACACACTATTTTTTTGCGCATTCTGTTGATGAACGATTATTTATTTATTTTTTTAGAATGCCTCTGGCAGGATCATACGCGCCTTCGTGGTGCTGGACGCCCCGCTACCTTTTGCTACAGAGAACGATCCAACCGATGTCAGCCGAGATAGAGAAAGAGAAAACGTTGCCTTCTTTCAAAGCATCCTCGATCAATTCACGGACTGAAATGCAGATAGAAATGTAAAAGACAGAATTTCAGAAGAGGCCGAGTGATTGTTTTCACTTCGGCACACGTTTTGTCCCAAATCAATAACTCACTGTTATGAAATATCCTCCGTAAAATGTCGAGGTGCGTTTCAGTCATAAACAATGAAGTACCATGCTTCCCCATATTTTATGACTTAAGTAATTTGATAGTCGGTTATAAGACAATTTATAAATGTATATTTCTCTTCATGAGGTTAATATACAGATGATACGTTAATATACAGATGAATAAATACATGTACAGTTACTATGTAGAAAGGGCTCTAGCTCTCTACCTTCTATCTATATCTATAACAAAAACAGGTTTCTTGTCCTGAAGTAGATGATACAGGGACGACTCCACAGGGGGTGCGGGGGTTGCAGCAGGCAAAATTTCCCCGACGGATTTTACCCCTTCTAAAATTTTTACCTTGGCGCCGACCCCGAGTAGAGCTCATTTGAACTTAGTAATTATCTGTTCTACATGGGTGATTGTTCATTAATCGTAAGAAATATGCATTTTAAAACAGGGCTATGCAAAGAAATAGAAATATTTCAAACTTTTGTCCGGGACTGTATTAGTTTTGAAAACAAAATATTACTAAACTGGAGTTTTCTCGGAAGAAACATTCTCTTTATCACCGTACTGCACGTTGTTCACTCTTACTCATTGTTTTGCATGGTATCCATTGAAGTCGGTGTGTCTATCGGCATAAGCAGCGAAGAAAATGAAAATTTAATATATTTTTAATCTTTCTTGTGTACAAAGGAAGTGAAAGATTGTTCACGCCTAATGTCGCAACCCTGACAAGTTTGTAATGATCTCTGTAACTTTGAAAGGAAAAATAATATTTTTACTCTTATTGGTTCGATTTTTCTCAAATTTTCACTGATGTGTTTCCGACTAGAATTTAGATAATGCAGTAGTTCCCCCCCCCTTTTTTTTGGAAGTCATATTTCCTTTTCCTCTTTATTTTGCTTTCGTAGATTATAGATTGTGAAATGAAGTCTAAATCGCATACAGCAATGTTTGTGTGTAATTTTCATTTTGTCGTATAGTAATCAATCAATTATGCTACATGCGTAATGCGTATTGATATATTTATTAACTATACAGTATGTTTGTAAGATTAGAGCGCCCCTAGTGCTTATGTTGAATTAGTTATTAATGCACAGTAAAACCACTGTATAAAACTTCATACAACCTGGTTTACTACGAACTGATCAGGTATTGTTTACAATTTTACCTTTTAAACAGCAATGTTCAAGTTTTAATATTTATTGTTCAAAAATTGAACATTGCTGTTTAATAAACAATACCTGATCAATTCATATTGTAAACCAGCTTGTATGGAATTTATACAGGTTGTTTGATTTCACAGTGTGTAATTGTAACTTAAATCAGTCCGATTAACAAATGGATATTTTGGTTATACGATTATGTTAATGTTCTTTCATATAATCTATTGTTACACATGACCAAGTGGTTTTTTTTTCAAATAACAATATTTAATATCATGATTTTCTATGTTTGAAATTGTATTCATTTATTTTGGGGGGTACGATTTTACTGGTAGGCTTGTATTATACTTTTGAGGTATTTGTAGTAGAGCACATTTAGTAGAGGAACAATGTTAAGGTTCCGTGACACTTTCATGGGGACAAAGGTTTGAAGGTGGTTTTGGATTGTCTGAAAGGTACTAAACAAATTTGGCTTGGGTAACCCTCTCCAAAATGTCAGCAATTTTTGGCAGGGGTCAAAATGTGTTCTACAAGGGTCGAAGTTGAAAAATGGTCTCATCAGTTTGATTCATATATCAAATTACTTGTCATGTCAAGCAGAATCTAAAAAGGTATAGTTTGCCCTATCTGCGATCGACCGTTAAGTCTCTGTGTCCAAAAATGTGGAAAGGTCAACATAATTAGGGCAAAGTTCAAATTCTTAAATAGCCCAATTTGACTGATTTTAATTTCTAGATATATGTTTTCTGGCATGACTAATTCATCTAAGTAACTCAAACCAACCAAAAAGGCAATCTAAAACTTGAAATTTCACAAATCAAATTTTAAGATACGACGCATAGCATTGCATGTACACACAGATGTTGTAGGCCTATAAGCCTATGTTAAAGTACATATGTGTGAGTTTTGAATTTGAAGGTTATGACAAGCATTTAGGTTTAAGACAGTAATTTAGTTGAATAAGTCATGCCAGAAAACATATATTTCGATATTAAAATCAGTCAAATTGGGTGATTTAAGAATTTGAACTTCGCCCTAGTTGCTTTGACCTTTCCACATTTTTGGTCATAGAGACTTAACGGTTGATCACAGCTAGGGCAAACTATACCTTTTCAGATTCTGCTTGACATGACAAGTAATTTGATATATGATTTGATACGATTAGACCATTTTTCAACTTTGACCCCTGTATAACCCTTTTTGACCCCTGCCAAAAATTGCTGACATTTTGAAGAGGGTTACCCAAGCCAAATTTGTTTAGTACCATTCAGACAATCCAAAACCACCTTCAAACCTTTGTCCCCGTGAAAGTGTCACGGAAACTTAACATTGTTCCTCTACTAATTACGATATTTTTAAACTTTAAATTCAATTTGTGTTAGAGCAAATAATCACATTTTTTTACTGTAAATTCAATTCACACGGAACGCTCTATTCTGGAAACTTAAAAATTGTATCTTGTATACTGTTTTAATTGTTTGTAGTGAATGAATGTATGAAGGTTATGCAGGAAAAAAATAAATATACGTGTGTGCATGTAAGTGCGTGTTTAATATATACTGTAGTAGACGTAATCAAGTTTACCCACTTTATCACTTTTTCAGCATGACAGTGATATTAATAACTTTCAACTCTAACGCAAATCTTACAAACCAAGCAAACTCCACATTAAATCCCTTATATATACACACACACCCCTAAACACACACACACCCTACACACAAACACACACATTCACACACACACACACACACACACACACACACACACACACACACACACACACACACACACAGAGAGAGAGACATACACACAATCACACTCACACACACACACACCTATACACACACACCTATACACATACATGCACACACACACGTGCACAAACACATGCACACCCACACATACACAAATACACATAAACATACACAAGAGTCATATCAGACAGTTACAATTCGAATATATGAAATGTACTTTCTTTGTATAAGTTTTATTTTCATAAAATGCAGTCATAGAAGATTTTATTTAACACGTCAACTAACTAAATTACATATTTTTATGATAACCATTAATTCAGTGTTTCAAAACAGTTTAACATTAAGCCTACCTGCAAATCATATCATTCGAAATAAATTAGACTGGGATATTCAATAATTCTGGAAATTATCTTTATCCATACCTCAATCCCCGAGACTAGTTTTACTAGGAAACACATAATATCAGACTCTCAGAGATAAATAGTATAAATTCAAAAGTCAGGTTTTTATTTTAATTTCAACTCCTCATTTTCAAATAAGAAAAAAACGTTTGAATACTTGGATGTGGAATACCTACTGATATTTAATGTTGTGATATAGCAGTATTTACTAAACATATTTCGGCATGTATTCAACATACGAAATTCCACATCCTTATTGTGCAATATCGCCACAGGAACTACTGAAAGGCATAACTCGTGAACAAAGTTTTAAGACATATTCTAGTTTATGTGTTATGTATTAGTATGAAAGGAGTACTAAAATCTACAAAAATTAAGAAAATTACTTCAAGGAGTTCTTGAAGTACATGTAAATTATCAAACGAATGCCAAATTCTTGCTATATGTTTTAAGCACACTAGCTTTATATTTAATGTAACACATAATAATGGATAACCATATGGTTTTACATCATAGTTTATCTTGATAAAAGTAAAACACACACATCAATGCAGGTCCAAAATCCATTTAAAGTCATTAACAAGGTGATAGCCATAATGTGTCTCCACCTATTGACATGTAATCATTCTAGGTATATTTCAACATTTGACCTCATTTGACCTTCTTACATGACCTTTGACCGCGATTTAACATTGAGGTCCCTGTGAGGCATCTAACACCCAAGTTTGATTACAAATGGGCTTAAAAATGGTTAGAAAGTTCCTAACCCTATTAGAAACTTGCAGGTAAATTTCAACATTTGACCTCATTGACCTTTGACCTACATACATGACCTTACCATCCAAGTTTGGTTAAAAACAGGCAAATAGTTGCCAAGTTATTCAATATTCGAAAGTGTTACAGATGAATGGCAGATGGATGCAACCAAGGATCCCTTAGTCTCACTCCACCTTGGTTGCTAGACAAAACATACAGTTGTTGTTAGTTTACCCTACAAGAGCAGTATACTACCAAGAAAATTAATTTAGGATTTAAGATTAGTGTCACCTGAGACAAACATAAACACAATAATCAAGCTTCAATTTTTAAGCATATGTACAATTTGCATTAATCTGCTTCTTTCCAAAGCTGTACACACAAAATTCATAGTTTTCAATCATTTTATAATCAGCAATAATTACAATTACATACATCACTTTATACATACCTGTAATTAAATAGAAATATACACAAAATTAGATATACTACAAAACTAATCGAAACTCAGTACATAGTCGTAAAGTCCAACCATTCAACTAACCTGTGCTTTAAACTTGTATTGTAAAAGCACAAAGATGATATTCATCCAATTTTAAACAAAATATTTTTTTCTTTCAGTACTATATTTCAATACTTCTTTTTTTTTACAGTCACAACAATTAATAAGTCAAGAATTAAGAACTCCTATGTTATTTAAACTTACACTTTGATCAATATGCAGCATTGTATCTCTTTATTTTGTTAGTCATTATATAAAACCCCACGAGCACCTAATACACCAGCACTACTTTTCTAACCCATATTTCAAGCATCTCTAATCGTACATGTATTTCAAAATCTTGTTTGTCATTATATGAATCGCCAAATGCACCCGATACACCACACTACTTTTTCTAACCCGTGATATGTTAAGCATCTCTCATCAACTAGGCGGACTGCTCATATACAGATTTATTTGATGCTTAAGTATCAGTAGTGTCCAAAAGGACATTATTTATGTGCCCATGGGAATGGGACTGATAGTGCAGTGCCGATGAACTAATCCATATTCTGCCAACCCCTTAATCCCACCTGCATGTACATCAGACATCTTTTCAGGTTCACTTTAAGATTTCTAAAAAAAATGAACAGCGTAAGACGCGCTACCTAGAATTTACGGACACGTAATAATAGAATGAGTTGTGCGTGCAAGGTATACACACACACACACACAATACAAAAGGCATGAGTATGCCGATTTGCATATAAAGATGACACTGGCATTCCGCAGAGGCATGCTGGGGAACGGATGCGTATCAAAAATACACTGGCACTCCAACGCATGTATGTCAAGTACATGGCAATTAAAGGGTCAAGTATGAATTAAATGAAACAGCATGCACAAATTATACAGTGTCTCTCCATAATAATTTTGCAAGTAAAAAGCGTCCTCTTTTGCAACTAGAAAATACTTTTGTGATGTTATGTTTACATCAACATCAAGGGCACAGTCTTAGCTTTCAGATGCCATTTGTTCTGTTCAATTTGCTTGTTTTAATCTCGAGATATGATTAGTTAATATTGACGAGGTAAAATCACAATTGTGCCACTTTTACTCCAGTCAATGATGGCATCAAGCCCTTTTCCATGGTAGAAGTGGCATAATTGATTTTGCCCTTTCGTGGTTAACTAAACATATCTTGAGATTAAAGAGCGGCAAATTGAACAGAAATGACATTTGAAAGCTAAGACTATGCCCTTGACTTCGATGTAAGCATCATGTCACAAAGTATTTTATAACTGACAAAGAGGGCGCTTTTCACTTGCACAAGTTTTTTTGAGACACAGATTACAGTAAGAATCAATCACACCAATATTTAACTAACTGGGTATCCCAAGCAAAATGAATCGGAAAATTTTTGGCATTTTTACAACATCTTCAAATCTGCTGACAAAGTTGCCAAAAATTCAATAAAGGGAGAAGTTCCGGCCGTATATTCGATAGTCCAAAGTCCAGGCTGGACAACTTCCTGGGAAAATAAAGATTCTACATGTATCCAAGGTATAATATCCCTGTTAAGGGTATCAAAAGTTCTCCTACCGCAATCCCCATTAGAGGGTGCTTTTCAAAAAGTGATTTATGCGGATGTTAGACGGGTCTCAATGAGACGTGAGCTTTAGGGGTACGGAATAAGACAAAAACGTTGCATGTCACAGTTCCGTATGACATGGAACTATCTGATTTTATACAGAATTGGTAAATCACTCCAGATAGTCAATAATGATCATTACTGGTTTGTTCTTCTACCACAATGTGACTACAGAACAAAATTCTATTCTATATTTTGTTTAGAAAGCAGATCAGAAAGTGTCAATGCCCAAAATTTCTAAAAACC
>JZLH01S0625190.1:6460-16828 GCA_001188425.1 Eucidaris tribuloides | reverse complement strand
AAGAGAGATAATTCCGCAAAGAGTGTAAATGATAATGAAGATATATACTATAGCTTTGTTAATGCACTTTGAACAGAATTTCACGAATTTGACACCAAATTACATGGATTAAATACGTAAATAAATCTCTTGCAAAGGAACATGATAGACTTGCCTAAACATAAATAGAGCATATGTGATAACACAATCCCACCGATCGTATCAAATATGAACGCATAATAGTAATATATAATCATGATCCACGTCGCATAACAAACGAAATATTATAAGTCAGATTATATGAAATACCATTGTGGTTATAATCACATATCAAGTATTCCGAAATCTTTATACTACTCTACTCGTTCTATACTCTACCAATATCTTTCAGCTGGCCAGCCATCTGGTAACTGCTATTCACATCCTCTAATACAATAATTAAAGTTTAACAAAGGTAAATTATGAGATGTAACTGAAATTGCACCAATTCATTTTCCACTTATACAAAAAATATATATACATTTAACCGGCTTACCTGCAGATAAAGATTACATATTCAGGTCACGGAAATAATCGACCCAAGCGAATTTGCGCCTGCCCGGTGATTTTGTTTAAAAGGGATGTTGCGTTTGCACGATGTTTTTATATTGACTGACCCCCCCCCTTCCCCTCCCCTTCCCCCCCCCACCACACACACCAGGTCATCCACATCGAAAGACGTAGGCCTATGTTCCTTGGTGAATTTCGACGTGACAAGCAAAGAGAAATAATAAATCTTCATCAAGTCCACAACAGCGCTGTCCTCAGTTTCCTTTCATATCTTGCCTTTTTCTAAAGGGGCGTGTTTCCAGAAGGGGGAGGGGTGTTGGTGTATTACTGCAAAGGGGACGGTGTTTCATCACACTGACCCCATGACTGGTACGCCCATGCCCTGAGGACATGCTTGGGTAGTGAAAGTACTACACCATGATCTTGTTAGATACAACGTTAAAGATTGAGTTTGGGATTTGCAAGTCCATTACTTCCCTTCATTATCAATACCAAGCGGTAGTTTAGTACTTACAAATGATGTGTTGAAAGTTTCAGATCCATACGTCATGAATTTGTTGTTTTATGAGAAAAACTAATAACGATATGTTACCAGAACATTGTTCTTTCCGCGAGTTAAATTTTGCTCAAATTGCGAATCGCGGTTACGTGTACTTTCGCATGACCAGCGGAGCACACTGATTGGTTAAACGGCTAAACTCCGCGCGACATTCGGTTAACGGCTGATCGGACAATTTTGGAACTAACGGAACGGCCCGTGCACGTTAACGTCACTATAAATTTTGAAGTTTAATTGTCCAGATTTTCGCCAAAACTATTCTATGACAGGTGTTTATTTACACTAATCTTCACATTGTGAACGACTTGAGTTGATTTCATTCATTTTGCCGTTTTCTGACGTGCAAATCCCGTATTCTGTCTTTAAATCACTACCGGCATCACTGCAAGTTGTTTAAATGTCAAAAGATCATCCATAGTTGTCAGTATCAGTTGCAATGTCGTTTTGTTACACACGTAGAATGATCATCGCCATGTGCATAGTACACATGCGCGATGTCTCCTCGACCTTCACACAGCGGAGCGATCAGTGTGCTTTGATTTGTTGATTATGTACAGTCAGACAGGGGCGTAGCTCCGGGGCGGGGGCCTGGAGGCATGTGACCCCCCCCCCCCACCACACACACAAATTTCGTGTGCCCCCAGGTGCCCCCCCCCCCACAAAATCATGAAGGAAGCAAAAAAATGGGTATGTGCCCCCTACAAAATTTCAAGGCCCCCCTTCCAGTGCCCCCCCCCCCGGCTGAAAAAATCCTGGCTACGCCACTGCAGTCAGACACTGCGGTAAGCCGTTCTTGTCTCTTGAATAAATTTGTGAGTCACGAAAAAAAAATACGCACGGGGCACTCCCGTAATAACGATCTTCGCTATAACGAAACAAAACAACCGCAGCGCTTTTATAACAAGTGCATGTTAGCCGGTCCCACGGACTTCATTATAATAGTCCAGTCAATGTAGCGTATATAAGGGGGTAACCCACCACTAATTGCAAAAGAATTGTTTCAACCGCCATGACTATCAGCAAGGTCTCCTAATCACCATACTAAAAATCCCCCCAAATCCAAGCATGGGAAAGTGGTATAATTTGCATAATATGCAAATTAGCTTTCACAGTACAAGAAAATTAATATTTTCACCAAAGTTTGCAGCATTAAAAGATTTTTTTTTCCAAAACACATCTTTTTAACATCAAAGAACACAATAGACACATTAATAAGTAAACAATTGTAGCTTAATTAGCATAATATGCAAATTATTTTCAATCTTAAAGGAAAATTATATGTTTACATTTACTTTGCACGCATCCACCGGATTAAAACAAGAAATGTGTTTATGTTCACAATGTTAACAAACTCAATAGCTACATTTGAGTGATATTCATTGCAATATTCCATATTCCATATTCATTGTAATGTTAATTCTTTTATATTTTATATGAATCATAATACTGTGAACGTACATGAATTACAAACTGGAGTTTGCTTTGTATGTACATGTATATATGTATGTATGAAATCATTTTATGTATGTAGATAAGTAAATACAGTGTACTCGAATACTCAAATATCAATGAAAATATTTTGCAGAATATGCAAATGAGCTTTCACAATAAGAAAAGATTCACAGTTTTATCTCTATTTTCCACCTTAAACCGAATTAAACAATTTAAATATTCAAGCTTACGTTTATGCTGGTGAGAGACAACTACGCAAATCGTTAGGAAAACAATTTACATAATATGCAAATAAGCTTCTAGTACTGAAAGATTACAAACTCGAAGTCTGTGTAGTTTTCATGTATTTCATGTATTTTCTTGTATTTTTCTTGTTTCAAAGAAGAAACTAATCAGTCATACTGGCATCCAAGATAGTTGTTGTTATCGCTGAAGATCCAGGCCATGTAGCTCCACAAGTGCCTTTCCAACGAATAAGTGTTGTCGCCACCCGAGAAAAGCAGGAAGACTCAGTAACTTTGTTTAAATACAAACTTGCAGTCACCGTACAACCTTATTTGATATTGTTGGGATTTCCTACTGAGCCAAACAAGGCGTAATTTCGGCGATGCTCTTTGGGAGATCATGAAACAGGATCAGTCAGACCCAAAGACAATGATATACATTACACATGTACATATGCTTGACAGTGGTGCACTTTTACGTCTACTGCAGACAGAAGGTCGGTGCTTCAATGGGATATGCAACATATATGCCACATAATTATGTGACAAATTCATATGGAAAGTCTACCATTGCCTTTGATGAGAATGTAGATGGGCCCATCATCAAAGATGCTTCCCTCAGATGCACAGGTACATCAATAGGACCAACTTAGAGAAGCGACTTCTATGAACGGAAGAAAACAAAGGTTTAGTCATATTCTTAGTCCTTTCCTTGAGAGGGCCAGCTGAACAATGATTCATGCCAAAGGAGATGCAGATGTCCTGATCATCAGAACAGCAATGCAATCGGCACAGATTGTCAACACTGTTCGATGGCACAGATCTGTAAGTCCACTAGTGCTACAGTGGAGAATTTCTGTGGACTGTTCCTTGATGAGTGGGGTGTGTAAGGGTGTACGTTTTTAAATTCATTTCGGCTGGAGGAAGATGACAAGGATAATAAGTGATGTTTCTTCCCTGTAAATGTCTCATGGACATCAAACAGATTTCAAAAAGCACTGAAATATAATATTCAAAGGCTCTATATATTTCTAATCAGCATCGACATACAACGTGAGCTACTCTTTCTCCATAACCTGCTTTTGTCTGTCCATGGCCGATGTCGTACCTCCATTTAGAGTGCATGGCTAGAAAATACTCGTGACTGGTGGTTAATAACCTGCTTTACTTGAGCACTTGTGATATATGACCTGGCTAGAATTGTTCTTTACATTGCCAGATAATAGTGAAGTAAGATTAGGTGCTGTCATTTTCTATAACAATTTACATGTAGTTCTGGTCTTGAGTTCTAGTTCTGGTCAAAGGAGACCCACGATTTGTATGTTAACCTATAATTCAAGATATGATTCAAAAAAAAAATCGCTGGAGAATGCCTGCATTCAATAGTTGGAATCCACGCTCACTCTCACACTAAATGTAATTACTTTATCCACAAAAAAAGTTTCATGCAGCTCTATCTATCCTGGGATCAAGAAGCTAGATTGAAAGGTAAATTTCCCCTCTTCAAGAAAGAGAGCACCTACTGCTTCAACTAGTTACAAAATAAACACAATATCACACGATTCAGACTTGAAGGTGATGCCTCCTCCTTTACACCAGATAAGAAAAACAACCGGCTCTAGTCTCAATACCAAGTCGCGCTCTCAGAGATTCCTCTTCTACTTTGCAGGAGCTGAATCCACACTACATTCCACATTTTGATCAATTTACCAGATATAAGAGTTGGAGAAATTGAAAAAACTAGTGCTCAGTTCTGAAAACTCGAACTACCTTTTTTGCACTCGGGCGATAAAATACTTGGAACTCCACATCCAGTGTACTAGAGCATCATACTATACATCTTTTTGTACTAAAAAAAAACACACTTGACTACAATTTTATAATCATTTGGTAATTTTATAGTACGTCATGAAGTATTTGTTCACCATAGTCAGAAAAATAGCGTGTTGCATTTTTTCCTCTTTGTCATGTCATTATGTTGAACTACCGCATATCAGGAAAATCATGTGACAGTACTGATTCCTTTTTATGAAAATCCAATAATATATATAATCAACAACTTACATAGACAACACTGATGCAAAGATCACTGAACTAGGTCATCAAGCACTGCCAACTGATTTGTTACCCACATGCATAAAATGTGAAATTTAGACTTTATCAAATCCCGAAACTAATTTGCATATTATGCAAATATTGACTGAGTGTACCTGCAAAAACATCCATCTTATTCACTGACCAGGAAAACCTGGCTTTAGACTCTGGATTGTTTCCAAAGGGATAATTGCAATGGCATATTCAAAATTTGAATTTTGTGTAATGGCGGCAGTTAATTTGCATACCATGCTAATAGAATGACATGTATTTATTTCGAAATAAGCTTATCGTGTTCCCTGGCTATAAGAGGATGTATTTTCGCAGTCAACTTCTTTTAATCTGCAAATATAGGTGCAAAATTGGGTAAAAATCTGAATTTTATTGTACAACAAAAGCTAATTTGCATATTATGCAAATTAGATTACTTTCCCATGCTGGGATTTTGGGGGATTTTAGTATGGTGCTTAGTGACCTTACTAAATTGAACTGCAGCAAAATCAATTCTTTTGCAATTGTGGTGGTACAAGGTCATTTTGACTGGACTATTTGCATTTTTCAAATTCTAGGCAATCACTGCCCTCCAGATTTCACAGACATGCCCATCATCAATAGCCTAAGGGCATGGATTATCTTTTCCTGGTCTGCGGGGATGTTTGCAAATGAGATCCACTGCCTTTAAACTATAGTTTTAACCTGTTGGAGACTAATAACAAGATATCTCAGGCTGGGGTCTATGGAAAATGTGTGTTATATTGAAATCATATCGTTTCCAATAGACCCTTTATTTTTGCTTTGGTTTCATTGACACATTCTGCCAACAGAACTGCCGACATTTACATGTTTCAATTAAAGAGATATTTATGGATTACAAACACCAAAATATATATATTTTTTTAAGAATATTATTATTCATGGAGATATTTAAAGGTATTGGCTAACATTTACCACAGTTAAAAAAATCTGAGCCACATGATTCCCAATGTTACCAGTGTCTTTGATGAGGTCTAAAAATTTACAGAAATTAACTCTTGTGAATTCCCCACTTACGACACAAGGTCGTGAAAGTTTATGTTCGCAAAATATATGGTGTCTACGTTCGATTTAAAAAAATACAATCACTTATAATGATAATAACAATCAGTTTCTCTCTCTTTTTTTTGGGGGGGGGGGGGGCAAACCAGAAGATAGGAAAATGAAACAACCAAGCAACTTTTAATGAAATCTTGTTTACCAAGATACAAACAAATCTGATTTAAATCTGAAAACATAGCTACCAACAGATTTTCAACATGCATTCACACAAAATTCTATGTTCAATTCCATTAGATGTAACAGTCTTTGCTGAAAGGCACTCGGACAATGCAAATTAAGTTGGCACAGACTTAAAGATCAATGAAAAAAAAGATATGTGTTACATGGAAGCATAGATCATTACCATGGTAAGCCAAATAGAATTATAGAAATCAGGAATATCAACACAAATACGTGTAAAAAGTAACCAAAACAGCAGTTCAATTACTGACCATTTTCTGGGAGCGATATAAAATGCATATGGTCGTGATTCCATTATCTTCGAAACACAGGCAATTCTGTATCAGAAATTTTTTGCCAATTTTACAACATTTTTCAATCTGCTTTCCAAAACAGATATATAGCAATGATTTGTTAATGGACGTGTGATGTTACTATGAAGAGTAGTGGATAACAATCACTAAAAATATGGAGTAATTTATCATTTTTAATGAAAGAGATTTATCATTTTTAATGAAAGAGAAGAAAAATAGTCGCAGGTTGTAAAATACCTTTCTACATCCCGAACAATATGACACATTTTGCCTCCATTTAAGTCAACAGGGAAAATTCACTCTGGATATCCACTTGGGCATTTTCCATTTTGTTGATACTACACAAGCCCCAAATAAGAAATACAGATATCTTCCATCTTCTTGAGACTGAAAAATGTTGTAAAAAATGTCAAACTCTTCAGTTACAGAATTGCCCCAAAATGTAAGGTAATTTGAAAGGAACTCAAAATAGCAATTTTGGTGTTGAGCAATATAATTTTGAAACACAGCACTGCCCGAAATAAAACCTGTACAAAGATTTAGACACCATGTCAAAGTTAAATCTACTTTGTAAATACTCGTCATTGTATTGAAGTCTTTATAACTATGGAGAGTAGTTTGTGTCAAATCTTCTTATAAGCCAAGTCGATTTCTGACAAATACACATTGTTAAAATTATTATTGCTATTTTTTTTTTTTTTTTTTAGGGGGGGGGGGGTGGGTTGTAAAATATCTATGATCAAAATGTTAGTGTACAGCTTTATCATTCCTAGATTAAGTCTAATTTGGACAGGAATTGCATGCTATAGCTATACTTATGGAAGGTCTCTTTAATGTTGCAGAATACAGGTCACAAGTGTCTACTCAACAGTATGAAATTACAGTTGTAAGGAATTTTCCCTTTTCTACGAGATGGGGATTTCCCCTATACAGACGCTCGGAAACTGCCCTATACAACAGGACAAATTGGATAAACATTTCAATATAATGCATTGAACGTTGCTTGTTTTGTTGCATTTAACTCATCACTAATGCAAAAAAAATCCTCTTAACTGTCATTGAATAAGTTGTTTACAGAATCCTGCCTAATAAATATATGCGATATAGAAGTATACTTTTTATTATTACTGGCTTATTGAAACATCGTTTATTGAATAATTCGAAGATACGAATTTGGTCTACAAAACTGCCATCCTGATTCCTGTTTCATCCTTGTATCAGACGGCTTCCTCTTCCACCTTTTCAGGAGGGGGCGGGGGGATGGGTAGATGTAGGGTCAAGGGGTCACGAAGCCGTTGGATGTCTTGCTTAACCTGAAATGAAAAAAGAGAAACAAATATCTGTTGTTACTTCTTCTATGTTAAGTGATTATCAGAGATTTGTACATATCCATATCAACTGGGAGCCGCTTCATATAGACCACAGGCTTTTGCTGATCCCCTGCATTCTTAATAAATATCATTTTTTTGTTACCTATTTTTGTGTTATTAATTTGTTTATTGTCATATTGCATATAATGTGTATGTCAATTATGTGACTTATTATGCTGTCTCGTTTAGATTGTGTTGCTAGTTTATTTTGTAAATAAAATGGCATGTTCCTTCTTTTGTCTTTTTAATTCAGAAATGTGGAAACAAATTAACTTTCAAATAGAAATGAATGAAATAGTCATTGGAACAAATAACAGTAATTTGTTCATCTGTTGGCTTACTGTAACTTCAATTTAAACAAAGGCAGGTTGATTGTGTATATATACATGTATATATCAGGCAACAACAAACTACTTCACAGTTTTCAACAGAAAAATTAATGAAATCTTTGGGCAATTAAATGCAACAGTAGCACTTACAACAAGTAAAGTTTTCTGGAAGACCATCAATTCCAAGTATATAGAATAGGTGCAAAATACTGTGAGCTCTCCCTATAACGGTATATTGTTTTAACGATTTACAGTTGAACATCTACTGATGACATAAATGGTACCCTTGAGTACCAAACCTAAATATGTAATTTTGTTGATTTCTTTTCAGCACTATCAGTCCCCTGGGAAGGCAGATTATATAGATTTTTGTGCAAGAACTTGAAGAATCTTCCACAGTTATTATAGGGGCCTTGGCATGGTCATCACATTTCTACACAAGGTTCATCAAGTTCTCACTCAGAGTTCACAGTAAATCTGCCTTTAAAAGTATTGATGCTGGTGGGAGTACTTTCCCTTGCCCTTTGAGCAATGGTCATCACATTTCTACACAAAGTTCAAGTTCTTGCTCAGAGTTCAAAGTAAATCTGCCTTTAAAAGTATTGATGCTGGTGGGAGTATTTTCCCTTGCCCTTTGAGCAATGAATAATAACTAATATGCACTTAACTTCTTCATGAAGCAATAGCTTTAATTTTTTTTTTCTGTTTTGTACATAGTCTTCTGGTCTTAAAATTGTTGCTAATGATGGTATATAAAGTCTATATTTTTAAGAAAGATAAGATTTTTATCTGCCATATATCATCTTCCTTACCTGTGCAATGTCATCTTTTAGTTGGTTGTACTTTTCTAGATCCAGGCTTTTCCTCTTGGAGAATTTGTGAAAGAGAATTAAGTACTTGCGATCCTTGGCATCAGGGTATAAAAATTCCTATGGAATACAAGGAAGATCAATGATATATATCATACAATGAAGATTGTCATAATAATCATGAACATAGTACTCATCATCATCATCATCATCATATTTAACGATTATATATTGAACATTATACAACATCCAAGTAGATTCTTGTCATTTGATTGGAGGATTGCTGGTCACATGATATTCAATAAATACTCCATTCAGCGCAGCATGAAATTTGCTATTTTGGCATGCATGTTGGTTCCATTTTCGTTCCATTCCACGGTTCATAAAATGTTACCATACCGTGTGTTGCAATGTGCATACTGTGTGCAGCGAGCGCAGTGTGTGCTACACACGAAGTATATGAATTGCAGTGGATATCAAAATGTTAATATGGCTATATATTTCATATACTCAACAATCCTCCTATCAAATGACAAAGATCTACTTGGATCAGGGTAGGAAATACCCTGGGGCGACCGGCGATTTAGCCCCCAAAATTAACAAAATAGCCCCCGAAAATAATAAAATAGCCCTCAATTATCCTCATAGGGTTCAATGTATAATATACTGGCGTCACTAAATGAGGCTTGAGAGTAGCCCCCAAAAATAAAATTTTGATTTCCTGCCCTGACTTGGATGTTGTATAAAACAAATGATGAATTTTTTCCATTCAAATCAATGGAACAATTATTTTCATTCGGTGAATTAAAAAGGTAGGTATCAAGGAAAGATTAAACGTTCCATTCAACTCGGCTTTGCCTTGTTGAAAGAAACCTTTAAAATCTTTCAAGTCATGAAAATATTTGTACCACTGAACTCGTAAACATTATTAGTATATTAAATTAACGTAATTTCTTATTGGGTAAAGTTCTAATTTATCAGATCCTCCCAGTTGAACAGTCTAATCTCTATTGTCAAGTAAAATCAGTTCAAAAATATTTTTAAACCCCACCATCCCGTAGTCAATTTTCAGATGCTTTTGTCACCCCCTACATGTATATTCAAATATCAGCGTAATTGTACAGTGTGTGTTTCTGCAAAATTCCAAACACCCAGGTGCACATTGTACGTTTCTAAATGTTGTTGACAAGAGTCTACTGTAGACTTGAATGGCATACTAAACAAATAATCCATTTCACATCCTGCCTCAGACCGGGGTATTTCTGTCAACATGGTCAATATCTTTATTCACAGTTCTGTGAGATGAGTTAATGATTTACTTGTCTTCCCTGCACCATTGCAATAAATCTACAGACTTTGCATGTGGTAGTGAAAAGGTTAAGCACTTTTGAATTCCGCTGCTGTGTTAAAGCCATAGTTAGTAATTTGTTTATTC
>JZLH01S0625171.1:12378-29014 GCA_001188425.1 Eucidaris tribuloides | reverse complement strand
GATAATTATTACATTTTTTTTGTATAGGCCTACATGTCATGTATTTTTATTAGGCATGTTCAGAAGAAAAAAAAATCCATGAAAATAAGGCCGGAAAACCGATATTTTCACTGCTATCCGACAGTTCCTTTGATATCTAAAAACATTTCTAGCTCATCCCCCTTGAGCATTTTAAGGCAGATACTTAGTTTGCTAAACTTTAACATATACATGTTAACATTACGAAAGAGAAACAGTAAAGACCTGGTATGAAGTGGTGACCATAATCATTTCGAAATTTGATTGTTATTTAGAATTAAATTATATTGTACCCACATTGCCAGGTCCACCAACCCTCATGCATTATCACGCCCTGCCTGGCACGTCCTACTACTAGGAATAGGGATAATAATGCAAGTGGTCCTGACTGAGCAGAGGACCGCTGTGTGGACCAAATCACTGTAGACTCTACTGTACGCCTCACTTAGAAAAAAAACAGCGATTTGTTGTGTACAACGTAGACTAGATCCATCAGTCTAGTCATTAGAATGAATGCAAAGTGTTCTACACTACTAACAGTAACAGTAACAGACCTAACGTACACTTACACTTAGGCTTAGCAAAATTTTATTAAAAATGCTGGACTTATTACGTAGCAAGAAAACAGGCCTCCGAATCCGAGTTCTGAAATGTTTTCCTTAATTTTCAAACGTCCATCTCACTGTGTTTAGGCCATTGTAGACTAGATCTATTTCAGGAAATTTTGTAAACGTAAGCACATTTGTCCCACGTTAGGTCACCCATTGTACTTCCCCGCTTGTGTGTACGTACCGTACCGCCGCGCCTGCCTGTGCCCGTGGTGCACGCACACAAACAGTGAAGCATAAAGCGCTGTTTTTTTTTTTTTTACGTGCACAGGCTATAGCCGACACTGACACCGACACTCCGACAGTGAAACTGAAATTCATCGATTTGTTCAGTCTACTCAGAGCTCATTCATTGCATTTAGATTTTTTCAAAAAGAAAAATAAATATCTACTTTGCATGGAAGTTATAAATCTAATATGAAATCAGCAAAAGTTTGACTTTGAAAATGAGCATGTGATTCCGAATCTAACGTTAGATCCAATTTAGATATGAACATGGCTGTCGTGTGCTGACTTCAATACGTGCCGGAATACGTGTACACATGCAAGTGAATAGCAGACTAGTCGCAGAGATAAATAAAACAGAAATATAAGTCTTGTTTGTGACTTCTTTTACACAAATACATTTTCAATTTCCAAATCAAAATTGTCTCTAACTATCAGTGAAGTGGATTTCTAAAGGATGGAGTTTGACTTATCCGATTCTGGAAGATTTGATAGGATTTTTCAAGAATAAAATTGAAGCTTCGCATGCCACTTCTACCGATGCGACGCGAAGACGCTATGACGTTGACCTGTCACGTGAGCGTACTGGACCAATCAACTCATTCATATGATCCAACACTTTCGAAATGGTTAATCCAGCAACTTGTGAAAGTGGTAAACCAACACTTTCTCCCTTGCGTAACATCTTTTCTACCATTATAATTGTTAAAATAGCGTTTTCCGATTTCAGCAATTTCGAAAACGCTGAATTCAACATTTAAGTTTTAAGCGTGTACTTTGCAGCGTTTTGACATCACGTCTAAAATGAAGGACACTGGTCTCCGTAACTTTAGGTAACTATGTTATTCACTGTGATGTGAATGCGTCTCCGGTCTTCATTCAGAATTAGAATCAGCTGACAGCTCTGATCGATCCGGTTCACAATCGGTTTACTATCGGATCTGATCGATTGGGTGCTTGTGCTTGTCCGACGCGCGTCAGGTATGAGAAATTTGTACCTGTAAATGGCGTAGATATAGATCTACTGAAATTTGCACCTCTAAATGGCGTAATCTACATAACCAAATTAGCAACCCTAAATGGCGTGACATGTGAGAAAAGGCTACCCTAAGTGGAGATTGCCGGCGAATGGGGCCGAAAAAGCAACCCTTTTTCCAAAGACGTCGACGACGTCCAAATGCTGGAAAAGAGACCCTTTACGACGCTTTTTTCTGGACGCGGGTGCGTAGCAGGCCTTGTGGAGAGCGACCCGGGGATATCAACATGAAAATTTAAGAGCCCACAGAGGCTAAACTGTTTTTTTGAAGAAATATGGTCGCCAGTATTTAAACTTTAAAAATCAAAGAGTTTCTTTTTTCCAAGAATTGCTTGTTCCATCTCAAGTCAAGCCAAGATGCGTATAGGCTACGCTATGCAGGCACTGATAATAATCTGTCGGGAGAATCTGAAATTTGCTCATCATTTTCAAGCTCAGTGTTCCGTGATACATGTACGTACAAGCTACTCTCCCCTGAACTCCGGGGAGTTAAGCCTAGGCTTTTGAGACGGTAGACCGAAGGCTTCGACCTCTGTATCGCGTCCGTGGTCGTTTTTCAGCAGTTATCAGACAACCTTGACAGATGTTTTGTACCTATGGTATACCCGCTATACAAATACAATAGGTACATGTAACATACCTGTCAGGACCGTCTGATAACTGCTGAAAAACGAACACGGACGCAATACAAAGGTCGAAGCCTTCGGTCTAGTGAGAAGGGTGCTAAAAAATTCTGGGTTTTTGAATGCAATAGACCACACGGTTGTCTGTACGAATCATGGCTAGAATTGGAATTCCCTTCACTACGGCTGCAGCCCCAACGCTGCAGTGTTTACTTTAGATCTAGTCTAAGCTTATGACACAAAAGTTAAAAGAGGGTCTCACAAATGCTATTCATATCCCCAATAGACTATACTCAGAGTTATTCTAGATATTTTTATGTCCAAATATTTTCATTGATAGAGATTGACTCTAATCTGTCTAAAGTAAGACATAGTCATAGACCTAGTGTAACCAAGGAGCTGTGTTTGAACTTTGAAGACTCTCCTTACCTTGGTCTAACTAAGTTACACACGATGAATCATTTTATGCTGAAAATCTCAGCAGATTGAAGACCTAGAATAAAAATCTTTATGAATTTTTATAGCATAAAAAGCTAGCCTAAAGAGTAAAGTGTACGTAGACTACGAATCATGGGTGCATTAGATGACTAGACAGTAGACTACAGTATTCTAGTCTACGCACTCCTAGTCCTACGCGTACGGCTACGATCCTAGAGTAGACTACTGACTAGATCTAGTTTATCTTAGATCTAACGTTAGACTGACGTTAGTCCCAAGACCAAGTTTATACCAAGCTATAATGGCGATTTTTTTTTTATTTCTCTTTTTTAAAATGTGTTTCTGGCAATTTGAAGTTCTATCTCAGTAAAGCGAGTATTAAATTCACAGATTAGCTGGTTTGATATGAATTTGGAATTAAAACTGACAATTTAAAAGAACATTTTGTCAAAGAAAGCACAACACTGTGACCATGCAGAAATGATCACAGCTCAGCTGCCATACATAACAATTTAAAACACACGCAGTCATCCAAATCATTGCCTTAAAAACTAAAACCACTGAATCTATATAGAATAAGATCTAGATGCGTATCAATTTTCCTCTCATTCTCTTCAGTGAATTAACTTCTCAGCGGCTTTTAAGTGTCATTGACAAAATTATTCGTGTAACAGCACGATTTAAACGATTTTATACTCACAGATTCACTCGTGAAACAGCTGCAATTGCGGTCGTCGGCGCGAGTGCGCGCACGGCTCAATCGGCGCATGCGCACGTGGCATCCGAGAGCGCATACGTGCGGCTTGCAAGTTGACTCACTTTCTATTCCAAATGCATCAAAAGCCGATCTTTACTAACTTTTTTACGACCACGTGAGTCAGGCGGAGAATGTACAAATGAGTTAGAACATTATTGACGCACTGGTGACATATCAGTGAGTCAATGGTGACTCATTTTGTTGTTACTAATGAGTCAATTTTCACTTGACTCATGAACATTATGCAAAAATGAGTCACATGATTCACTTTTTTCTATGGGTGTATGGCTATAATCAATTATTTTGAAAATGTGTGTTTCCTCCGACTTTTAAAATATATTTATTCTAAACGTTGGTTTTAGAGTTTAGTATTATACTGGCAGACAGATACACTCTAAAACATACTGGGCAAAAAATTGCCCAAATTTTACCCAACATGAGAATAATTATGTGTCCGACCAACAATTGGGTAAAAAACACATTTTGCATGATTTACTCAGTGTTGGGTAAAAAAATATTACACCCAACTTTTACCCAACAAGATTCTACCCAGTCAAAAAATCATCTCATAGTAAATTGTTGGGCAATGTTGCAGGCACTAGTTGGGCAAATATTTTACCAAATAAATTTACCCAATCAAATTTTAACCAAAAATGACCAAATTCATGGGCATTAATGGCCGAGTCAGTTAACCAACAATTACCACAGAAATCACAATACTGGGTAATATTCCAGAAACTACCTGGGCAAATCAGATGAGTAAAGTGTTCTACCCAACCAAATTTTGCCAAATTTACCCAATTTATGGGCAAAAATGACCCAATTATTAACCAATGCTTGCCATAAATTGGGTATAGGTGCAACATTGCAAGTAAACCAGTTGGTGAGATGGAATCACTCAATCAAACACAAAATCAGGCTTTATTCAACTCTTCACGCAAACATTTACCCATATCTTATTCAAACTTAAACAAGTCTTATCAGCATACACACAGTATTCAAATAGACTCAACATGACAATGACATGTACATAACACGGCGTTTGACAGTTATTTGAGTAAATTTAGAACGTGCACAAAACATTTATTTAATACAAGTAGGAAGCAAACTTTTGCGTAACACTGCCAAAGGAAGAAGAGCATTGTTAACACAACACAAAAAAGATACAAATTTAAGTACTACCTTTTCTTACCAAATATTTACTAACCAGACATTTACTATGTTTCTTTTATGTTTCTACTAACACAAATCTATGATTCCGATACCGGACCCCCACCAAGACATCTGACCCTATAAAAAATCGAAGGGTGATCATTATCAAGAATTCTGGGGTGTACACATAGAGTTTCCAATGAATTACCCCCATGGAAGTCAGATTTTAAATGAAATCTAGCAACAAATTATTGTTATTACTGTAGTGCAAGCAAATGACACTTTCACATAAGCAAACTTTTGAGTAACACTACCAAAGGAAGAAGAGCATTGTTAACACAACACAAAAAAGACACAAATTAAAGTATATTTACTACATTTTCTTACCAAATATTTACTTACCAAACATTTACTAATATTGTAGCTCAGCATGTATTTGTTTAATCAGGAACGGGGTAAAGGACCCCCCCCCCCCGAAAAAAAGTCTTATGTACATGCAATTTGCTATACCCTCCCATTATGCAGTTTCCTAGTTTCCACAGGCATAAAAAAGTATTATAGAGAACTTCTTTTTCTTATGCATTTGACACACACTAAATCTGTTTGGGATTAAAACATTGCATGATCTTGCTTAAGAAAAATGAAACTCCTCATATTGTCATACATATAAAATATTATCTTGATTATTCATGTTCCCCTCTCTTCTCATTTCTTTTGGGAATTTCAGAATACCTTGCCAAAGTAAATCATTATTTCATAATGATGCAAATAGTCTTGCAAATGTATGCAGGCTTGTCTGTGGATTGGCAATCAAAATGAATGACAAAAAAATGATCGTACTCTCACAACCCACAAATGCACATTCATGATTTGCCATCATGTAAACTGAACATTTGTATATATTAAGCTGACAATCTGAAAATATATCTTCATTTTTTTACCATTGCATGTAAGTACACTTTGTAATCCAACAATCTACTTGGAAGGTGTACTGCTAAACAACTGAAAACAATTTGGAAATTTAGCAATTAACAACATGAGTAAGAAAGATATTTTGCTAAAATTACATTAAAGTGGTATTAAAATTAGAAAGCCATTTTTTCTACTAACGCAAATCTATCATCATGACACCAGACCCCCATCAACACATCTGACCCCATAAAAAAATCCAGGGATGATCATTATCAAGAATGTTGGGGCATACACGTAGAGTTTCCAATGAATTACCCCCATGCCAGTCATATAAAAAAAAAATCTAGCAACAAATTATTGTGATTACTCTAATGCAAGCAAATGACATATACACATAATTACGCATTATCAATGAGTACTTAGAATAACAAAAGGTATATGGTTCTCCTCTTACCAACAATAAACTTTGCAAAATTGCAAGAATTGCCACATTTGGCGGGGGTGTTGTTGGTAGCTCACATCAAACAGAAATGTAGCTTTGTAGGCAAGATCAACAGCTGCCATCAGACTTATTTTACAATTTGCAGTGGACACAAGGAAATGAGAGCAACTCATTATGGTAGCCAAAGTCTACACTCAAAAATAAAATGTCTTATTATGAAGTGGAGAAACTTACTGCACAATTAAGATATACAGTGCGTCCCAGAAAAAAAAAACAGAACCCTAAAACAAAGGCTCATTGTGCGGAAGTAATGGGGTATATGATTGAAAAAACAAGTTCAAAACAAACTTTGACTTATGCTCTTTGAAGTGATACATTAAGCAAACTTATCCTTGCATGCATCTCTGAGTACCATGACTTTGAAAATTTAATGTCAAAAACCGTTTGCTACACTTTATGTGCAAATCACGACAAAAAGAGAGAAATGGAAGGTGGTGTGCACAGTGACAAAGCCATAAAGTGTAACAAATGTTTTTTTTTTATTAAATTTTCGAAGTCATGGTACTCACAGATGCAGAAGTGAACGGCGAATAGGAATTCAAAGTTTATGATTTGCCATCATGTAAACTGAACATTTGTATATATTAAGCTGACAATCTGAAAATATATCTTCATTTTTTACCATTGCATGTAAGTACACTTTGTAATCCAACAATCTACTTGGAAGGTATACTGCTAAACAACTGAAAACAATTTGGAAATTTAGCAATTAACATGAATGATTCATGAATGGAAAGGTTTGCTTAATGTATCATTTGAAAGAGCATACGTCAAATTTTCAATCATACACCCTATTGCTTCCGCACAATAAGTCTTCGTTTCAGGGTTCTGTTTTTTTTCTGGGATGCACCTGATGGCTTGTCTGCAGTATTAATGAAAGCTCGGAGTTCCCTCATTTTAGGTGTCAGTTGGATGTTGGAACCCTCAGCCATATCATACACAACGCACTGCAAGAATTGCCACACTTGGAGGCAGTGTTGCTGGTAGCTCACATCGAAGAGAAATGTAGCTTTGTAAGCGAGATCAACAGCTGCCATCAGACTGGTCATGGTGATAGCCTGACGTTCAATGACAACGTAGCACTGGGATGGTTTCAGGATTGTGGTACCTGCCCTTGCCACTACAAATGGTTGAGGTCGCTTGTCACCATCCAGTGTCTCCATATACTGCTCAATGTTGACAACTTCCTACCAAACAAAGAATCGAACAGCACAAAAACAAAATGGTTTTAGGTCATTGCCACAACATAGTGTCTCTACCCCCTGCCCCCCCCCTTCCCCATTACTGCTAGGTGAAAGGAACATATTGTGAAAGAGAACATAATCATCCCTACAATTTTAAATTTCACACTTATTTGCAATATTATCTGAAAATGTGAAAAAAAGATGACGATGTGAAAAAAAAACCTAAAGGATTACGACTTCACCAAGTAGTTGATATTATGGGTACCAGTTTTATGTAAGGACTTGCACCTTCCTGCTGGTACCTTACACTTTCATTTTGTAATTTCCAATATGATTTGTTATTGTTGTTTTTTACATTCATTATGTTTTGTATGTGTTATTTTGTGACTTGTAACTTTTCATGGAAGTGTTGAATAAATAAATAAATAAATAAATAAATAAAAGTTTGGTTTGCCTCCGACTTCCCACTATGAGCTCTAATTCAAACTCATTTGTAAATTACTGCTTCCAAACTAAGTTCATTGACCTTTGAGCCCGAGCTTTGACCACTGTTGGTATATTAAAATATCCTGATCCTTTTTTTTTTTACCATTACATTATGATTGGACATTCCTAGTTCAAGTTATGTAGGTATTATTTTTAGAATAAATTCTTAGACCTTTGACCCTGACCATTGAACTTCCACCCCTCCTCGTAGGCAGAAACATCTCCCTTCTTATTTTTAACCTTCCTGGCAAATTACAGCACCAATTACAGACACTCCTACCTAAAGCTATGTGCAAAAATGTAATTTTCAGGTACAGTTCATTGACCTTGGGCATAACAATAAACAATAAACAATAGAGGCAGCGTCACTAAAATCTAAAGGCTTGCAGATTATGCAAAGATGCACTTTCAATCACAATTTTAATGAATCCAGAAGGATATAATTATAGAAACCCTGGCTTGAAGGCAGGTCTGCACATTCCTTTATTTTAGCTTAGAAAATTTGATGAAGTATAGTTTAACAAAAAAAAAAAAACTTTAAATGTTGTGTCTTTACAAATTCTTTACCGGTTGAATGTCAACGAATGATTCCAGACTTTCCTGAATGGAGCAAATTCCTTTTGTTGCCTTCCTGCCTCTGAGGATAGCTGGTAGCAACAAAAGCGCCAAGTTGGACACATCTAGATTTAGTAGAATGATATAAAGAAAATCTTAGTAGATGTACATTTTTCAGCATAACTTATCATTTATAAAATACTTTCTTACCTCCCTTCCTTCAAAACATTTATCCCATAATCTGCACATCACCTCTTTCAAAGTCAATGTATAGTTTAATGGAGAAAACTGAAATTTCCGCATTCTGGCTGCTTTAACGACACAGACTAACATTGTGGAGCTTCAAATTAAAAAAATTGTCAAACTTTGCTATCTGAGCTACATAGTAGTGTTCGAATGGACAAGTAAACACCCTGGAAAACAAAAGTTTGGAAATTTATGCTGCCACAAGCAAGAATTGAATAAAAAAAAACAATTAGTATTCGGGCCGATTACAAAATAGCCTAGATCTTCACACAGTAAGTCTAAGGGAGGAAATGGGCAGGTGAATCCGGTCAACTTCTTATTTTTACTTTTTTAAAGCACTAAATCATTTTGAAATATACAATTTTTTCAGGGCTTCAATTCATTTTTAGACCTTAACAAAGACATTGTCAGCATGGGGAATCATGTAGCTCAGATTTTTATAAACTGCAAACAATGTTATACAATGCCTTTAATGTAAATCACATACCGTACACTATAAAGAAGAATGGAATACGAGAAAAGGGCTAAATAATTTTGAAATACAATTTTTTTCAGGGCTTCATTTTTAGACGTTATCAAAAACACGGCTTGGAGCCTGTGGTCAATGTTAGCTTGTGGCTTTAATCAAAATGAAGGGCTTGATGAAATCTTTAACAGACAAGGCCATGATGGGAGCTGGAGGGAATACTTCCACCACAAGATAGCTGCCAGTTTGCGCACAAAGGAGCATCCATGTACATTCTCTGCTTGCTATAACGTTGTGGTCTACTAAGCATCCATCACAAACAAAACCTGTTAAAGTATCCATACAGGTATAGTCTCCTGTCCCAACTCACTATTTATACTATGTTCAGGCATTACATGTACATTCATATTTTGGTAGTACATAGCAGAGGAGTGTACAATATGTTATGGGTATGATTTTCTTTGCACACCTGTCTTTCATTTTTCTGTTATGCATTTCTTTCAAAATATGGTTTCAGATTTTGGAACTTTTCTAATGCTACGTGCAAATTTGAACAGCCAGTGGGATTGCACTGTGCGTGTGAAACATAAAAGAGACATTTAGAGCAAATCTGGGACTCTTCTGTGGGAATTGCATTCAAAGAATAAATTAGCATCTGTAATGAGGAAATGCATGACCATTCCTCACATGTTGATTCCCACAAAACTAAAGATCTTCCAGATTTGACCTGAATGCCTATTTTATGTTCCACATACACAATCCCAATGGCTGTTGAATTTAGCATGTAGCTTAAACAAGAGCCCCGGGGGCACAACGTTCACCCGAGGTCTCGCAAACTCTCTGTGGTGCCCATAGAGAAAACATCAATTACACATAGTTTTGGCCCTTGGAGCCTGATATCTAGGCAACAACAGAGCCACATGAAGCAGTTGAAAAACTTTGTATCCCCTTGCTATATAACTGATTTTCAAGTTAAGTGTTGCCATCAGATTTTCATAAACACATGTCTTGCCCTAGTACAGTACTGCTCGAGAATAATTTTCCACCTGTTCTGGAATATTCTGTAATATTCCGGAATATTCTGGAATGTTCTAAAATATTCTGGAATATTCCAGAATAAAATGGAATTGGGCTAGATTTCCAAAAAATAATAAATTAATTCCTTGTCAATCACAGTCTCACATTAAGTTAATATTTATGTTCATACATTGGAAAAGCCAAGCAATTGTATAGAAAAGCATAAGGTGAAGAACCCTACCGGCAAATGCGACAGAATCTTTTGAGTGGGAATATTCTGGAATATTCTGGAATATTCCCGTTGGAAAATTATTCTCGAGCGGTACAGTATGTTAACATTTGACCTTATTTGACCTTTGACATACTTATGTGGCCTTTGACCCCAATTTAATATTGAGGTCCTTATACATGTGCTTGTAGGGCATCTACCATACAAGTTAGTTACCTACCCCAGGAGAAAATTGCAGATAATCTATCATTTGACGCATTTGACTCTTGACCCACATATGTGACCTTTGACCCCCAAATTAAATCGAGGTCCCTGTTATGTACCTACCATCCAAGTTTGGGTACAAATGGGCTTGTGGACAGAAGACTACCTAGTTTTGGCCCATATGGGCCCTGCCCCTTGGCCCCCCGGGGGGAATGGCACATGTACCATTTTAGGAACCCTCTATCCCCTCCCCCTAAGGACCATTCCCACCAAGTTTAATCAAAATCCATTGATATGCTTTAAAGTAAATGTAATTGTGTATTATTCCCAAAGGGCCCTACCCCCAACCTGTTGCTCCCCTCAGGGCCCAAACGGGGCCACCCTGTGCGTTGTCATGAGGAACAATAATTCATCACATACAGAGGTATCTACCCACACAGTGACTGAGTTAAATTATTTCTGGATCTAGCGGAGAAGATGTTTGAAAATTACCTACTTTTGGCCATTTAGCGCCCTGACCCTGGGCCCCCAGGGGGGCCAGGTGTACCGTTTGACGACCCTTGACTCCCCACCCCCTAAGGATCATTCCTGCCAAGTTTGGGCTAAATACAATCATTCGTTTTAAAGAAGAAGATGAAAATGTGAAAATGCACGACGAACGACGCACGACAGACGACAGACAAAGAGCGATCGCAATATCTCACTTAAGCCTTTGGCTCAGGTGAGCTAAAAAAGTGCCAAAATCTGAAACTATGTTTTTTAGATAGTGCAAAATAACAAAAAAAAATGAACAACAGGTGTGCAAAGAAAATCATATCTATAGCATTGTACACTCCTCTGCTATGTTCTACCAAAATCTGAATGTAACGCATGAGCGCAGTTAAACTTTATTCAAAATCCAAAGTGTAAACTTTTTTTAACTCCTAGTACATATGTACACCTTGCACCGTGTGTCTACATGCATACAACATATATTCATTTCTACAATACACACAGTCGTGAAAGCAGGTGAATACCATGCTCAAGTAAACACAAATGAGTAACCCTTACCAGAGTCAAATTTTGCCACGTCTAATGCCTCGAGATGAAGAGCAGCCTTCCAGAGGACAGCCCTGTTTGCATATTTGACTATTTGAGCTTTGCAGTGAGGCCATTGTTGGTATAGTCGATTTTCTTTCCCAGGGAAAAGGATCCTGAAATCTTGCTCAATCTGAGTAGCAGTAAAATAGATAAATAAAACAAAACAAAGTTTACATGAACTCCAAGCCAGGGGACAATTCCAACAACATTACTGACTTTAATAATATAAATAAAAATGATAACTAGATTTTAATTCGTAACTAAGACGAATTGGTGATCCGCGTAACCGCTCCGATCATTTAATTTAAAGAAAATGTTATCATTACAATATCGTTCATATCATCATTGCATGGTGAAATAATGTCCCTTTTCCCCTAAAATTGTCTATTAAACTTTAGTTGAAAATTCGAAGTGCGCGTACGCGTTCGTTGCGACGCACGGACGGTTGTGATTAGCACCAGCAAGGGCTGCGGAAGCGGGGGTCAGAGGCGGCAGTTGCCCCCAAATAAAAATATTTGGGCGGGCAAAACGCGAGTTTTTGCCCCCCCAATGGTGCTCCCCCTGAAAGGTAAAACAATATCTAATCAATGACAGTATTAAAGACCAAAAATGAGCATAAAAGCAATTTTTTTGTATAAAACTTGTCAATTTTCATAACTGAAAAACAAACTGAAAATGCAAAATTTTCCGCCCCTGACGGGCACTACACTTCTAAGTAAATTTAGTGTATACAAGGGTCGGAAAGCGGGGCGGGGGTATTGTAGAGGGGGCACTTCCCCCCCAAAAAAAAATATTTTGTTGGGCGGGGGGGCCAACAACAAGTTTTTGCCCCCCCCCCCATGTGTACCCTGAAAGCCAATAAAGGCAATTCGCTTGTATAAAAATTGTCAATTTCACAAACTGAAAAATGCAAAAATTTTCACCCCTAACGGGGCACTTACCCTTCTAAGCTAAATTATAGTGGTGCCTCTCGTTCTTCGACGAGTGTGCCGCGCGTGAAGCATACCGTAGTAAACCTTTTCATTTTTCCCTTTCATCTAAGTTATCTACCAATACATGTATAAGAATATTTCATGTTATGTTCATAATATGGTTTCTGAAAGGATGTGCACTTTTTGTTGATTAGATATAGCGCTAATAGCAAAAATTAATAGATCAGACGTGAAACATCCTGTATACAATGTAAATCGCTCGCCTCGCTTTTGCTCGTACTTGTAAAAGTGAAGTACGTTTTCATAAAGTTATATTGTTATTCCCTTGAAATTTAGTTTTAAATGCTCTAAAACGCGACTGCTGACACTCTATATGGAAAGTTCCCTATTTATAAATATACACTTTAGAATATGTGCTTAACCTAGCTAGAATCACGTCTTTTCTATTGTATATTTTGACAAATTTCCATGCGTGGCAGGGGTAAGTAGGCCCTCCCAGCACCCTCCCCGCCGGTTGATTCGCTCTCTCGCAATGTCTAACCCAATCTCCAGTGAAAATATGTATTTCACCATGCCTAGATAAAAAATGTCTTTGCTATATGCGTATTTTCAAAAGTTTCCTTTGGATCGCATACCACCTCACATAATATGACTACTAAATTACGAGGTTTGTCACACACTCCTGCTACGTCTTTTGAAAACCTGGATACACCAATCCCCAATTATCTTTATAAAATATACCTTTAAAATATGTACTTACCATGCCTCAATGCTAGAATCACGTCTTTTCTATGCGAATTTTCAAAGTGTCCAATCGTGAGGGGGCGGCGCGCCGCGCGGGCGGGCTATCCCTTCACACACCCAGGTCTCTCGTTTACCCGGCAAGTATGACTACCAATAAGAGTTTTTCACAGTACTATCCTCTGCATCTTTGAAAAAAAAATAACTGACTACAACGATATCAGCTAAATAATTTTCAGAAGGTATACCTTTAAAATATCTATTTACCGTGCCTAGAATCGCGTCTTTTCTATGTCGTATTTTCAAAGTTCTACGTGGAGCGGGGTATCCCCCTCCCACACCCTCCCCGTTCTGTCGCTATGTTCATCGTATGTTTCGTCAAGCTCCTAGTAGACCCCTAAAATTCTGCCTACATACATATATATGATTTCTATTGCCCCGCAAATCCGCTCAGTAGAGTGCTCAAGCAATCAATTTCATACTGCAAAAATAAGTCCCCTCTGACCCGTTAACTGAAAAATAACTGAAAATGGCCCGCTCGGTCGCTTCGCTCCTCACCGAGGAATTCATTACTGTCACATAAATGCTGGCCCCCATCGAGATTTTGCCTCCAAATAAATAGTGTTCCGCGCGCCTGCAGCCCACCAGTGATGACTTTGGACCTGCAGTTTCTGTGTACCAAATTTTGTTATCTTAATCCGACCCATTCATGAGATATGCGCATAATACGATTTTTCTGTGTGACGTCACAGATGACGTCACACGTATTCTGCATGCAAAGTAGTAACTGAACTCTTATCTACGGATCAAAGGCCAGGTAGGGGTCATGGTTTATTCTAGAGAAAATTGTCTGATTCAAAACTTAATTTTAAACGAGCGCGTACGCGTTCGTCGTGACGCCCGCACGCATATGATTAGCACGCATGATGGCCTTTGACCTGAAGTTACTGTGTACCAAGTTTGGTGATGTTACTCGACTCCAGTCATGAGATATGCCCGAAATACAATTTTTCTTTGTGACGTCATGACGACGTCACAACACTTTGGCATAGGAAGCGATGGATGAAATGATATCTACGCATCACACTCTATCAAAATAAGCAATAAAAAGTAGAGGTCACCGTTAATTCTGAAGAGTTATGAGTCATTAAAAATGCCCAATATTCACTACGCGCGCAATGCGCGCGCATTTACGTTTTTTTGATCTGTAAGCAATAGTTTGGGTCCTACTGGTCGGGAAAGGGTTCTAATTGATGGAGAATTTAGTCAGACATCTAAATCCATTGAAAAAAAATACTTTTTTTGGTTGGAAAAGGGGTGCGCGCGAAAAAATACTCCAAATGACCTGAAACATATAGTACCGTTAAGAAGAAGTCATTTGAAGCATTTGTATTTTTTGAGGCGCCCGTACACGCATATGGAGACGCGCGCGCGCACGTTGTTTGGACCAAAAGATAACCCATGACCTGAACTTGACCCTTGCCAAGTTTCGTTGTTTTATTCGACCGCCGACTCGAGATATTGCAAATGTAGGTTAACTCTAGCTTTTGTACTAATGACGTCATAGATGACGTCACGGGCAAGTGACCACACTGACAAAAATTGTGTATTGAGGTGTTGACACGTGACATAACTATGTTAAGTTACAAGATGATTGACGATAGTGTTAATGAGATATCGTGGAAACAAGAAATGACCAGAAAGAAACACAAATAAACAAATAAAAAAGAAAATTCTGACAAACTCTATGGTGATCCGCGTTTACGCGGATCACCAACAAAAAAGACTAGATTTTAATTCGTCACTGAGACGAATTGGTGATCCGCGTATTCGCTCCGATCAGAAGACCTTAAGAGATTGTGACAGTCTATATGGCGTATCATAACTTGTTCGAATTAAAGCTGTTTCTTTTCAACTTAACTTCTCTGTCAGAAATTACTAAATATTTCGGCGTGCGCGTACGTGTTCGTCGTGACTCCCGCACGCATATAATGAGCACCAGTGATGACCTTTGACCTGAAGTTACTGTGTACCAAGTTTAGTTATCACACTCTACTCCAGTCATGAGATATGCGCAAAACACAATTTTACTTTGTGACGTCATAGATGACGTCAGAAGATTTTTTCATAGAAAGTGATATATGAAACTTTATCTACACATCATAGGCTATCAGAATAAGCAATAAAAAATGGGGGTCACCGTTAATTCTAGAGAGTTATCAGCGATTTAAAAATGCCCATCTTTCACTACGCGCGCAATGCGCGCGCATTTATATTTTTGGGGCATATAAGCAATATTTGGGGTCCTGATGGTCGGGAAAGGGTTCTAAACGATGTAGAATTCAGTCAGACATCTAAATCCATCAAAAAAGATACCTTTTTCGGTCGGAAAAGGGATGCGCGCGAAAAAAAAAACGCGCGCGTACGCGTGCGCACTAAAATGCTGCAATTGACCTGAAACATATACTACCGTTAATAAGGAGTCATTTGGAGCAGTTTTATTTTTTGACGCGCTTGTACACGCATGTGAAGACGCGCGCGCGCACGTGGTTTGGACCAAAAGACGGCCCATGACCTGAACTTGACCCTTGCCAAGTTTGGTTGTTTTATTCGACCGCCGGCTCGAGATATTGCAAATATAGGTTAGCTCTAGCTTTTTTACTAATGACGTCATAGATGACGTCACGGGCAAGTGACCACACTGACAAAAATTGTGTGTTGAGGTGTTCACACGTGACATAACTATGTTACGTTACAAGATGATTGACGATGGCGTTAATGAGACATCGTGGTAACAAGAAATGACCAGAAAGAAACACGTAAACGCGGATCACCATAGAGTTTGTCAGAATTTTCTTTTTGGTGATCCGCGTAAACGCGGATCACCATAGATTTCGTCAGAATCTTTCTTCTTCTTCGTGTTTCTTTCTGGTCATTTATATCAAGTAATATTTGACAGAGAAGTTAAGGTGAAAAGGGACAGCTTCGAACAAGTTATGATACGCCATATAGACTGTCACATTCTCTTAAGGTCTTCTGATCGGAGCGAATACGCGGATCACCAATTCGTCTCAGTGACGAATTAAAATCTAGTCTTTTTTGTTTGTTTATTGGTGATCCGCGTAACCGCGGATCACCATAGATGTTGTACGAAATGTTTTTCTATGTTTATTGGTGATCCGCGTAACCGCGGATCACCATAGATGTTGTACGAATTTTTTTTCT
>JZLH01S0625171.1:1437-11648 GCA_001188425.1 Eucidaris tribuloides | reverse complement strand
TCGCTTCTTATGACAAAGTGTTGTGACGTCATCTATGACGTCACAAAGAAAAATCGTATTTCGGGCATATCTCATGACTGGAGTCGAGGAGCATCACTAAACTTGGTACACAGTAACTTAAGGTCAAAGGTCATCATGCATCCTGATCATATGCGTGCGGGCGTCACGACGAACGCGTACGCGTACGTTTAAAATTAAGTTTTGAATCAGACAATTTTCTCTAGAATAAACCATGACACCTACCTGGTATTGCTCATTCTGATAGCCTTTGATCCGTAGATAAGAGTTCAGTTACTACTTTGCATGTAGAATACTTGTAACGTCATCTGTGACGTCACAAACAAAAATCGTAAAATGCGCATATCTCATGAATAAGGTGGATTAAGATAACAATATTTGGTACACAGTGACAGCAGGTCGAAAGTCATCACTGGTGCTAATCACAACCGTCCGCGCGTCGCAACGAACGCGTACGCGCACGTCGAATTTTCAACTAATGTTTAATAGACAATTTCAGGTGAATAGGGACATTATTTCACCATGAAATGATAATATTAACGATATGTGAATGTATAACATTTTCTTAAATTTTAATTGAATCGAAGGCGGGTACGCGGATCACCGATTCCGTCTTATGACGAATAAAATCTAGTTCAATGTATATTTCTGCATTTTTTTGGCAGTCAGATATCTCAAGAACGATAACGTTAATAATTTTGTAACTTAGCATAGTTATGTCTCATGTTAATATCTCGGCATGGTACTCCGGTCAATGTGATACAGCAGCTGTGACGTCATTTCTGACGTCAAAAGCCAAAAGTTAGACTTAGCCTACATTTGCGATATCTCGAGCCGGCGGACGACTAAGACAACCAAATTTGGCAAAGGCCAAGTTGAGGTCAAGGGTCAACTTTTGGACCATACCTCGTGTGCGTGCGCGTCACAACGGGCGCGTAAAATGCAAAAATGCTCCAAATTACTTCTTATTGACAGATCTATACGTTTCAGGACATTTGGAGCATTTTGGTGCGCGCACGTACGCGCGCGTTTTTTCGTGCTCACCGCTTTCATGGCCGAATATCGTCGTTTTTTCGATGGATTTGGATTTCTGACTGAATTCTCCATCAATAACAATCTTTTCCCGACCACCCGGATCCATAATATTGCTTAGAAGTCCAAAAAACTAAAATGCGCGAGCATGCGCGCGTAGTCAATGATGGGCATTTTTTTAATCACTCATAACTCTCCAGATTTAACGGTGACCCGTACTTTTTATTGCTTATTCTGATAGCCTATGATGCGTAGATAAGGTTTCAGATATCACTTTCTATGACAAAGTGTTGTGACGTCATCTATGACGTCACAAAGAAAAATCGGGTTTTGCGCATATCTCATGACTGGAGTAGAGTAACATCACCGAACCTGGTACACAGTAACTTTAGGTCAAAGGTCATCACTGGTGCTCATCATATGCGTGCGGGAATCATGACGAACGCGTACGCGTACGTTTAAGTATTAAGTCTTAAATCAGTCATTTTTTCTCGAGAATAAACGATGACACCCCCCCACCTTGTATTGCTCATTCTGATAGCTTATAATCCGTATATAACAGTACAGATATTACTTTACATGAAGAATACTTGTGACGTCATCTGCGACGTCACCAAGAAAATCGTATTTCGCGCATACTTCATGACTGGAATCGAGTGAGATAATCAAAGTTGGTACACAGTAACTTCAGGTCAAAGGTCATCACTGGTCCTAATCATAACCGTTCACGCGTCGCGACGAACGCGTACGCGCACGTCGAATTTTGAATTGATGTTTCATGGAGAATGTTAGGTGATGAGAGACATATTTCAGCAAGCAATCATACTTGATATAGATTGTTTGCCACATTTTTTTCTTAGATTAAGTGAATGGAGCGTTTACGTGGATCACCAATTCGTCTTAGTGACGAATTAAAATCTAGTTGGTGATCCGCGTAAACGCGGATCACCATAGAGTTTGTCAAAATTTTCTTTTTGGTGATCCGCGTAAATGCGGATCACCATTTTGTCAAAATTTTCTTTTTGGTGATCCGCGTAAACGCGGATCACCATAGAGTTTGTCAGAATCTTTATTTATTGGTGATCCGCGTAACGCGGATCACCATAGAGTTTGTACGAAATTTTCTTCTTTGTTTCTTTGTTTATTTGTGTTTCTTTCTGGTCATTTTTGTTCAGACGATAACTCAAGAACTATAGCGTTAATAATCATGTAACTTAATATAGTTATGACTCATGTTAATACCTCAGCATGGTAACCCGGTCAATGTGATAGAGCACCTATGACGTCATTTATGACGTCATTTGTAAAAAAGCTAGACTTAACCTACATTTGCAAACATAATACAGTGGGGCAAGCGCTCAGCCGTGAAAGGTGCAGAATTGCTCGAATACCGCGGCAGAAATTGCTCAGCACTTATTTCCGCAAAGTTGCACGTTGTGCGCACCTTTATTTTTTAGTGTGTGCCACCGAAACAAAAGTAGGTGGAAAACTAACTTTCTACATGATTTGTGGTAATTCTTGTGATATACAAACTAACTCGAGATTACAAACTCACTGTTCAAAATCTGGGAAATATTGGGGGAACTCTATTAATTTTTCGGGCAAAAGGTTTTTATTTATTTGTCTATTTTCAATTTATTTATTCATGTCATAAAAATAACAATATTTACAACAAACAAAATGTGAAGAGGAATTCACAAAGAAAGCAAGTTTCTTGATTGCACCGTGATCCCCCAAATTATACAGGATACAACCAAAATAAAATACACACAATAACAATAAAAAAATGACATAAAGGCAAAACCAAATAACACATAAACATGAAACACACATCCACGAATTAATGATATTAAATTTAGCATTGTAAAATGATGGACAGGTTAAGCATAATGCGGCATAAAAAATAGTAGGAATTGATCAAATCTGTTGTTTGAATTTAGATTGGAATACACTTATTGTATTTAGGTTTTTCAAAAATGGGCAAAGATTGTTTCATAGTTTAGTACCTTTACATAAAACAGAATTCTTTTGTTTCAGAATATGGCAAGACAGCATTTTGTTTATTTCGTGTTTTAAAGGTGTGTGTTGCATACTTTATAGGAAAACAGTCATTAAATATTTAGGTAAGATACCACATGTTTGTACATAGACCAATTTTAAGTGAGACATTATCAAAAAAAAAAATAAAGAGTTCAAGTCTTTAAATATAGGAGCAGTGTGGGCAAGATATTTGGCGTTTGAACAGACTCGAATATAGCCTTTATTTGTGATAAATACAATTGTTGCAAGTGAATTGAACTTGTTGCTTACCACACAATAGTACAGTAGCTTAAATAGGGCGAGAAGAAGGCATTACATATGAAACATTAAACATGAAAATATTTTTCTTTGGAAGTATAGAGTGGAGCTTACACATGACACCAATAGACATGCTAATCTTCCCATGGATATTGTTCACATGTTCAGTCCTCGCTAGTTTGTCATAAATGGGACTTCAAAGAAAAATTGTGAAAATAACCCTATCGATATCCGCATTATCTAATTTCAAAAGTAATTCTAAAGCATTGTGTTGCTTGCTCAAGCGAAATAGCATATATTTTGTCTTATCCATGTTAATTTGCAGGCTATTGCCTTTGAACCAATCACAAGCATGCATTAAAGGCATTGTATAACAATGTTTCCAATTTTAGAAATCTGAGCTACATGATTCCCCATGCTACCAGTGTCTCTGATACTGTATAAAAATGAAGCCCTGGAAATTGATCATTAAGTGCTTCAAAAAAACGACTTCCCATAGACTGCTCTGTTGCAAAATTTCCTATCGGCTGAGAATAATTAATGTGCCAATTTGCATCTGCACACATTGTTCTGGTGACAGCATAAATGTCCGAACTTTTGTGTTCTGGGGTGTTTATCTGTCCATTCAAACACTGTCAGATATGTCAGATAGCAAAGTTCGACGATTTCTAAATGGGTCTTTCATAGTGTTATATAGCGTCTTTATTTCATCATTTACGTATTATAATATAAATGCATTAGCCATGTCGAGATTTTATAACAATACTGTCATGCACATTTTCAAATGCCTGACGGCTTGAACCACTCTTGCAAACTTAAAGTTAGCTATGACTGGTTCATAGGATTCAAGTAGGCCTATTTAAAAGCTGTGACTTGGGTATATTCACAATCATGCAAAAATATCGCCAGAACTTTTATACTCATAACTAGTCATGTCCACGGATGGCGCTACGAATTGCTTAGTAAGATTTTAAGTCGTTGTCATCCACCATTAAATGCAATGGAGAGTATGTTTTCTACTCTGTGCGCGTACCATACACTATCAACGGAAGAACAGGCCAAATTTAATCACCATTAGCAGCAGAGGGCGCTATAGTCTCCCAAATGATCTCTTTAGGTCGCGGCCTAATAATTTATTGGCCCATTGAGATATATGTTAATTTCATCGACTTAAGCCCCATTTTTCGACAAATTTGAGATTACCACGGACGTTGATTTTTTTATTTTTTTTCACCAATACAAATCATTTCATCTTATTTTCAATTTACACCCTGTTTGCCGATAAACTTTTTTTTTTGCTACGCTCCTTTGTAGTCGAACAGTCCCGATAAACTTTGCCCCTCTAAAGCACTCAGGCAAGAAAGGCCTATGGAGGCATGTCAACAAAATTCTTCCTCCAAATGCTGAAAATAGCCCCAAATCTCACTCCCTAAATCAGCAGACATTGTATTTATCTAAACTGACACTAAGGAAGTAAAACAAGAACAATTGCATCAAAACCTTGTTGTAGGACTTCAGCTGTAGGGACCGCTGCTCCGCGTAGGAAAATCCTCATGTATATTCTAATTAGGAGACCGCTACCTTTAATCACTTTTGGGATTGTAAATTTCTGTTTTTCCACTGTACGTAGGTTTTATCATGGATCCTAGGGTCCATGGTTCTATCCTTGAAATCCCGGAATCAATTTGTCCTAGCCTACGTTAAACGACGACGCTGCGTCTTTTGGGTATCTTTGTGGGTTTTCTCCTGATTAATGTATAGATACGTACATACAGACACACACGCGCACACACACACACACACACACACACACACACACACACACACACACACACACACACACACACACACACACACACACACACACACACACACACACACACACACACACACACACACACACACACACACACACACACACACACACACACGCATTCACACACACACAATCATTACTACAAAAAACTAAAGCAAACAATTTGTGTATGTAGATCAGGAATTCACGCATGCGTACTTTATTGGTCCGCAAGATTTCATCTATTCACCAGATCCTGTTCTAAAGGTTCACCTTTCTATGGAGACCTCTGTATAAACGTATCCATTAGTGTTTCATCTGTTCAGTAGATATACTAGACCGCAAAATCTTCCTTCGTTATGTATCCCCATTATTCCTTTCTCACCCCATGCACAAAGTCATTAGCGTAGATGGTTCCATATTTGTTGGTGTTTATTTTTATGTTCCGAATCTACTAATCCTTCCATGGCCCCAAATATTGCTGATTTCTACATGTAGTATTGCCCAATGACGGTATCCCAAACATGTACTTACTGGAAGATCTCTTCAAATGTGCCATATTGGACACCACTCAGAAATGTTCTGTTTGAGGTACCGGCACTGTTTGTCATTTTCTACACGTATGAGAGATCAGTAATTATGAATGCTACACATGCGATCGCTAATTTCTTCAACATCATCTGCAATATGCCATTGGTTTTTGTTTCAGCGATTATAACATTCCTTTTTCAGCAATATGATACCATGATCATTGATTTTGAGTCATTCGTTTGGGTCCTGTGGCCATTTTTTCTGAGGCAATGTAATTTCCCAAATTTGCTAATTTTTCATCAGCGGCGGTCACCCGAACACCGAGATATTCTCACGTCTCAGCGTGCCATACCAGACAAACCGCGATGACAATGGAGATGCAGCTCACATCGTCTTCCTTATCAAAGCGAGGGCATTCCTGCCCTTTGTTACGGCATACCATATTCGATGGCACACCGTAACGTGAGAATATTTCGGTGTTCTGATGATCGCTGGAGGTTAAAAAATAGCAATTTAGGAAATTACATTGCGTCAGAAAAATAACCCTAAGATCCAAACACCTCAATCAAAATTAATGATCATGGTATCATTTTGTTAGAAAAATAATGCTCTAACCCATGAAATAATCACAAATGACATATTTTTAAATGACTTTGAAGAAATTAACGATCGCATGCGTAGCATTCTTTTTGGGCCACGCTGTATATTATAATGGCCGTGTTGATTTTAAAAGCATTTTGCGAATGTAGATAAATTTCACTTGTTTTCCGAAAATTAATTGAATATTCAGAAAGAGACTACAGTGGTCATCAACCGATCACTTTCGTTTTGAAACAATGCACCATATAGACGACAAGTATTTTTGAGGGACCATTTCACAAGCCTTTCTTCAAACTTTTTTGATATAATTAAAATTCGGTGAATCGGGTACTTAAAATATACCAAATTCGTTTCCTAGACGTGGTAAATACGTCTGGTCCTATATAATTACGAGTATTCATTTTCCTGCCTACAAAAGAGGATTATATTCATATTCAACAGTCAGAACTGAAATGAAGAAAATGAGTATTGAACGTATTAGTCATCATATGTACACACTCACATTCGCATACACATGAAACACACACACAAAGCCATTATTACGGGAAAATATCTGCAGTCGATCAGGAACCATGCGTGAATACATTTTGATCAGCAATTTGTTGTCATCCAGTCGTCAAAGCTTGTTTTAAAGTTTCACCCGATCCTTAAATGAAGGGTACCTCTGAATAAACGTATCTGTTGCACTCGGCAGGGGAGGTGGATCCGGGGGGCAGGGAGGGCACTTCCCCCCCCCCCAAAAAAAAAATCGAACAGGAAAAAAATGCCCCTTTTTCAAAATGAAATGTGCCATTCATTAAATGACACTTTCTTTAATCTACTCATTTTTGTCGATGAAGGCAATTCTCTTTTATTATTGTTATTTTTCTTCATGATTCATTCATTTTCTTTCTTGTTTTCCCCTGACGGGACACGTACATGTGTTCAGTACAGAGACGACATAATTGGGTAAATTATGTTCAATGAGCATTTTGTGCAGAAAAAAGAGCATTACATCTCATCTTAATGGCCTCGTGGGGTAGCAAAATTAGGCCCTCCTACTGTTTGCCCCACTATCCCCCTCCCATTTCGCTTAAAGGCAAATAATGACATTTTCTGAGTTAAAATGTGCCTTCTTTTGTTTTGTACCCATACTGAGTGAAGTGAAACCTTTTTGAAAAAAGTGCATTCGTCACTGAAGGTGATTTTCTTTCCTTTTTGTTATTGTTTATTCTATGTATTGTTGCCCCTAAGGCGCATCGTAGACTAAAGAGAATACTCTCAACGACGAGGCACATTATGTACCTAAAAGGGGCATTTGGCCTCTCACCTTAGTGCCCTCAGGAGTGGCAAAAATTGGGCCCTCGCCATCTCTTTCCTTGAAAACATGGCTCTCATGCGCTCTTCAAGCGACAAAAAAGGGGTCTTTCGTGAGGGAACTTTCCGACGTCGCCTTTTCTTCTCTTCAACAAAGAAAATCACTTTTTAAGGAGAATGATGCCCCTTTTTCTTTAACAGAACTTCGCGTCATGACTGTGTAATTCATAACGAAACTACGTGTTTTATCATCTCTGCCCCCCTTAAAGTGTTTGCTCATTGATTCTTATGGATCCGTATTATGTTCTTCATCTGTTTAACACACTGTAAAAAAAATGATTTGTAATTAGCGCCAGAATAGACCAAAAAGCGAGTTTTACAACTTAAAATTTCCAAATTTAAAATTTAAAATTAGAAGATATATCAGAAATTCTCTTCAAAAAGGTTTTGCTCAAGTTACATTACCGCGAAGAAACAGCTACTTCAAGCAGAAAAGTTTGATCTAGACAGATGTTCTTTATCTTTTTAAAACACTACAAAAATTCAAAGCTGTAATTAGCGCCAGATTAGACCACAACGCGAGTTTTACAATTTAGAATTTCTAAATTTTCTCAAACTGCTAGCTCGCTACGCTCACTCACGGAGTATGTGTATACATTTCATGTTTTAGTAATAGGAAACCACTTCAAAAATGTTTTGTTCAGGTTACATTGCCGCAAAAAACAGCAACCTCAAGCAGAAAAACTAATCTGATGGTGAAAATATCTGCATGCGCCCAATGCCCCTTTTGACATGTAAGTGCCCTTTTTTTGGCTTTGCTCCCCCTCCCCCCAAAAAAAACCAACATACGTTCCGCCGCCCCTGGCACACGGTGTGTCAACTACTTTGTTAGGTTGATACACTGGACTGTCAAATATGTTCCCTACATTAGCACTATCCACGCGAAACCACCAGTCCTTCCCAGGCCCCCGAAATTGCTGATTTCCTATTTGCTCCTGTTATCATGTATACTCTTGTGGCAATGGTAATTTTACAAGCATTAATTCATTTTTTGGATGAGTAATCGAGTGATTAGACACTTGAATATAAAATAATCTTAGAAACTGGTAATTTTCACTTTGAATTCTTCGAAATGTACTCTATCGGCAATCGACTAGTAAAAAAATTCACCATTCGAGGAACCACTAAGAAAACAGAACCAATTATGGGACCGCTATCAGACAATGTGCCGGTTTCAGCGAACATTTATAGTCTTGTGTCTAGGTAGTATTCTGTTTCTTTAGGAGTCACTTTTTTCTTTTTTCCTGCCTCCAAAAGAGGATTTCATTCTCATTCAATCGTCACATCAAAATTGATTTTTGAATATAATTCAAACATATTTCAAATGTAGCACTAAAGCTTCTGCGGCGATTTTATATTATTCCTGTTTCTTGTCCACTTCTCTTTCGTTCAATAAGTAATTTGTCTCTGTCTATGTAGAATATTTGAGACATGCACCCTAGGCAAAAGAGTAGCAAATTGTGTTCCTTCCGATTTGTAATCGGTTTCAATATAATTTCAAACCAAAACGACATTAAAAAGTATAATCGATTACCTGATTCGATTAATCAGTTGATCGATCTCCCTATGGACACTTTTTCATGTGTACGATCGAATACATTTCACGTGCTAAGTCGTATCATCGGCGTGGCGGTCATCCGAACCGAGTCGTATCAGTCCACGCTGTGCAAAAACACTATTTCAAGAAAACAAATTATGCAATTTTTGCCTTCAGACAAGCGAAATATGATCAAACAATTCCTGTCATGGTAAATAACATACAGTTAAATCAAGTGCAAAGAACAAAATTTCTAGGTGTGATTATAGATGAGAATTTGCCGTGGATGCCTCATATTCGTGCTCTGTCTAAAAAAAATAAAAACGGTTGGGATCATTAACAGGTTAAAGTTTTTTCGTTCTCAGCTAATGTACTGAAAATAATGTACAATACACTTATTCTACCTTACATTAATTATGATGCATACATCATGGGGACATGTCGAATCCAATATTATTTCTCCAAAAGAGAATAGTCAGAATCATGTGTAAAGCTAATTCTGGAGCTCATTAGTAAGCACTTTTTGCAAAATATCCTGAAAATAGTAGATGTCTTTTACTTAAATGTAGGAAAATTAATGTACCCAGCCGATATCACTAATCAGTTTATATTGGCATCATCGATGCATTCGCACAATACACGTATTTCTGAAAGAAATGATTGTTTCGTTCATTGTAACAGAACAAAGTTAAGTGAAAAAATTGGTTTTCTCAAACGCAATTCGAATTTTAATAGCTCATGTATAAACACATTTCAGTTTAATTGGTGATCCGCGTCTTCGCGGATCACCATAGATTTCGTCAGAATCTTTCTTCGTCTTCTTCTTTATTGGTGATCCGCGTTTAGAGTTTGTACGGAATCTTTCTTTATTGGTGATCCGCGTAAACGCGGATCACCATAGATGTTGTACGATTTTTTTTTCTTTCTATGTTTGTTTCTTTATTGGTGATCCGCGTAAACGCGGATCACCATAGATTTCGTCAGAATCTTTATTTATTGGTGATCTGCGTAAACGCGGATCACCCTAGAGTTTGTACGATTTTT
>JZLH01S0625163.1:0-38042 GCA_001188425.1 Eucidaris tribuloides | reverse complement strand
GGTGGCGAGAGAGGCGGCTTATTTTGAGGTTGGAGCTCCTCATGCTCTTAGTGCCCTTCAAAACTGAACCTATTATTTCACTGGTGTTTTAATGTACACTCTAAGCTAAAGTTGGCTATGTGTGTTTTACTTTGATCCTATATTATTGAGCCTATACATTTTTAACGAAAATTAATTGCTTTTTAAGTTAAATGCCACCCCATTTTTCTGATTATTACATTTTTTGACAATCCAAATGATGTGCGCTTGAAGAATCACCAGTGGAAAAAAAAAAACAATCATTGTGTGTATTTTTTTTATTGCACATTAACTCTTAACATGCCACAGAATTACAGCTCTATTTACATTGTTTTGTGTGTGGTGCACATTTGTGACTTTGGCATGTTGAATTAAAGGAAAAATAAATACTTGGCAGTAAAAATTAACCCCTTTTGTTTGTATGAGCATGAAATTCACCTCAATAAAACAAATGTGAAGTCATAGTCAATTTGTGTTTGGATGGGGCTTTGACTTGCTTGTGAACAGTCAGTTTGGGGAAAACAAAGTCAGTGCACAATTCTGTTTTATGTGAAAAAATGCATATGGCATGGAAATGTAAAGGCACGGCTACAGAATTAACATTTTCATGCTGAGAAACACACAAGTTTAGACAGCAGTGGTGTTGAAATTATACAGTATGTAGTTGTGCACTGTCATGGAATTTTCGAATAAGTGCAGCAGTTCACCTACCTCTCTCCAGCAATGGTAGTTTCCTATCATCTGTGCATTGTGATTGTGAGTAGGTCTGTGTAAGGGCAAGTCGACTTTCACAAATAGGGGACAGTTAAGTGTTTGTGGTATCTATACAGTTCACATTTTAAAGTGGTGTAGCCCTGCTGTTAGCTTGGTGAATTGGGTGTATAGCATGTGAATTTGGATGTAGGGAGTAGCTACTACAGATTGTTAGAACATAACTAGTATCATAGGTGGTTAATGTATTTCCATTTAGGGTGATACTGTGGACATGGGATAGAATTTTTACATACTGCATTTGCAAGAATTAAAATCTGAACGAATGTTGGAAAATAAAATTAGTCTGTAATGTTGATAAAAATTACGTCTTGTCATTTGTCATAATGTCTCATTCTTTGTGTAACGAGAAATACATCTTGGAGTCAACTATTATTTTTTTCCAAAATTTTAGCTGAAACCAAGAAACAGTTGTGTGTGTGTGTGTTTTTGTGTTTACTTTTCGTGTTTATACATGTGGTGGTAATGCAGGGTTGACAACTCTCACACATTCTGCATGAGTCTCATATATTTTGGCCCTTATTCACCCAATACTTTTTACAAATTTTAGTACGTTATTATTGTTCTTGCACATTTTGAACCACTCAGTTATATCTTGGGCCTATGCGAGTCTCATGCAAATTGATTCACAGAGGTTGGCAACCCCTGATAGTGTGCACGTAGGTGTGTGTGTGTATATCAGGGATGGAGTTGAGGCCAAATGTTCCCCCCACCCCGAGTCACGAAGCCTCTGGACAAATGTTTTTCCCATAGACTTTGTACACGTGACTTGATCCAAGGCCGGCAAAATTTGGCTTCGACCCCATCTCTCGCGCATGTGGATGTGTGTATATGTGTATGTGTATGTGTTGTGTGTGGGGGGGGGGTGGGGGGTGCATGTTTAAATCTTCAAACATGGATGGACATTACAATATAGACAGGCAATCGAGGACACCAACAAACTGGGGACATTTTCAGTCTCCCGAGTATAATTTGATACCAGTATGGACACTAACAAAATTGCAAAGGTGCTAATTTCTAGCAGACTAAAGAACAGGTCTATGAAATTTGCTCTGGGAATTTTCATACACAAACACCAACATCAACCCTAACCCTATTTTGTACTGGAATTCAATGACACCCCTAATCCTTAGAGATATTCGGAGCAAAAGTCGGCACCCTCTAAAGAAGACCTTCCATGGCATTTTAGAGTGTATTGAAATAATTGTCTATCATTCTACAAAGTGGATTTAATATCATGTAGTTATGTATCATGTAGTTATCCCATCCAAAGGTAGAGGGAGGACATAATTATTTGAGGTTTGGTACTGTCGATGCTTCTCATCTTCAAATTTGTGTATGTGTGTGTCGGGGTTGAGACATCAAATGATACGATTCCCCCTCTCTTTTAAAATGTAGTACCCTGCCAGTATCCATACACAAATCCACACATATACACATACCTACCATCACACAGACAAAAATGCATAAATACACTCACACAAACACAAACACAAACACCCACACATATACACCCCCCCCCCCACACGCACACATGAAATTCCTCCCAAACAAGGATATGTAATGTTTGAATACAGACATGAAAATTAGGATGTGTGTGTGATATTTGACTACTAATTGAGGGCGCACTTCATCGCAACCGGGGACACCCATGTGTGTAAAATTCTGTGTGATTTTAACATGCAATTGGGGATGATTTTGGTGAACAGTAATTAAAAATGGTGATGCTCTCATATGTTTACTTATGGTTGGCACTAGGAGATCGCAAACCATCCATATTTATCGGAATTTCCCCAATCTGAATGTGGAGTGTGTATCTAATTAAACACAAAAACCTGGATTACTTCACAGACACACAGACACACAGACACACACAGACACACACATATACCCCCCCACACACACACACCTACACACACACATACACACACATACACACACACACACACGTACACGCACCACACACACACACACACACACACACACACACACACACACACACACACACACACACACACACACACACACACACACACACACACACACACACACACACACACACACACACACACACACACACACACACACACACACACACACACACACACACACACACACACACACACACACACATACACACACACACACACACATATACACACACACACACACACTCAACGTATCAAGAGCATGCTCTGGAATGCTTATTGTCAACAGTCAGGAACTTTATTCTGAATTATTAAATTGCAACTGCTACACACACACCATGAAAACTTTACATAAAATACGTTGTTGTGGGCCAAGGACAAAGGAATGATATGATACAAGTTCACTCAATTGGCATATATTAAATAAAACAGACTAAGAGTAGTGCCAGATCTAAATAAAAACAACTCATCTGTTCTTCTAGTTTTCAAGAGTACTTTATCAATCTGAATTTCTTTATTTAAATCAATTATTCAAATCACTTGAATTAAATCTACCAGCCCTATACTTGCAACCTTCTAGGTAGGGCAATGAGTCTCACATTGATGTAATCTGTGATACCAATTTAGGATATGCGATCATACTTTGAGACACAACCTTTGTTCAGAAATTCATCACATTTCTTGTTTGTAGGGTGGAGACCGATTTTTTTTCCCTGAGGGTGTAATTTTGGATTTCTTGTAAAGAAATATAGAGAAAACAAAGATGGAAACACTTTAAATGTCTACTACATGTAGTTGTATCTTGAAGCAAAATGTAAAAAAAAAATCTAATGTGAGGTGCTAAAGGTACTTGATTTCAATTTCTGTGAGTGCAAATCTTTCAGTTTTATTTTGTTCCTTTCTTTAACGTTCATTGCATTACACATACACAAAAATCCATCTATCAGTCTAACAGTAATTTACAAAACCACTTCAAAAAAAAAAAAAAATTCTCATGCACTAGTATAGTTTTATTTGTTTTTGAGTGCATGAACTATACATTTTTCACTATCACTTTTCTTCATTTTGACTGAACTCAAACATGCATTCCTGGATATATTCAATATGGCAAAAAAGAAAAGAAAAAAACATTCTCAAATTTCCAACATTTTTACTTGTCTGTTACCAAAAATATAAACCTACATATTGTACATCAAAAAGAAAACAAGAAACAAAAACATGACATTTCTTCTACCTCTTCATTTCTAACAATTTAAACCAACACATTCTTAATACACTATTAACCCGTTGGAGATGATTTGATTTCGCTTTAACACGCATTTCTCATAGACCTTGTGACGAGATATATCGTCACTCGTCTTCAGTGGGTTAAAATAGAAAAAAAACCCAAAAGATTCTTATCCCCACTTATAGATCTATTTGGCTTCATGAACATTTAGCACACACCATCTGTGATAAAACTTCAGGCAAATTTTTCATATTCATGTATATGCTCATTGCTGTATACTGCCATGAATTATTTATTATATGCCAGCCATGACTGAGTAACTTTTTTTTTGCACTTATATGTTTTTTATTTTGTTTTAGGAGTTTTCTGTGGTGTATTTTTTTGTGTATATTATTTTATCATATTATTATTATATTTTTTTTTGGGGGGGGGGGTTCATATGTTTATTTTTTTTACTTTTATGAATTTTTTTGGCATTTTCTGTGCTATTTTTTTTCTGTATTAATTTATTTTTTGTTGTTTTTTATATGTTTGAGGTTTTTTTTTTTCGTTTTCATTTATTTATCTAATTTGCTCAAATAGATGAATATAAAAAAATATATATATAATTATGGATTATAATAAAAAAGAAATGAGATGTAACATGAAACCTAATACCGAAAATTTCCCCAAAATATCAACTACTAGCTACCGCTATATCATTCACCAGTAAACACGGAAACATAACGTACATGTAAACAGTACTATAAGAGAAGCGACACTACTTGTTACATTTGCTTGGATATTAATTTTTATATGTTTGTTTATTCAAGATTTCGAACCACATATCAGGAGTTATTTGTGTCTGAAGAGATTTTCCACTTATGCTGGATTCCATTTCTATGCCAAGATTTTTATCTTGTTTTTTTCCCCTCACTGACAAGAAACTAGCATGTACAAACCACTTTAACAACTTTCTCCATGAGACATTTCCATGGCTTACCCTTTCACACTCTGTGCATTTCTTTCTGCCAGAATCTTTATTATTTGAAAGAAGTTGTTTTCCATCACAGTACAGCAGTATTTTTTTTTTTTTTTTTAATCTTTTCTGTTAACATGGAGGGGAGGAGATAAATCTTTGCATTTCACATTACAGCATATTGGAGGAGGCTAACGCTGCACTCTTGTCATATCATATGATATCCTTCAAGAATTCTACTACATCAATAAACCGAACATGAAGTTACGGTAACTGTGTAATTGTGCTTGATCAAGAGTTTCATGCTGAACATTCAAAATGCATTTACACTATTTTTGAATTCCGCTTTGAAGAAGCGGACTGCAGATCAATATATAAGCTGAATAGCAATACAACTTATGCCGGTAGCAAGAAGAGCTATACATGTAACGCAGATGTTTAAAAATCTTAAAATTTCATTGTAAGTCGTAACACAATGCAGGTCTACTGGATGTGCATTACAGTTGATGGACTGGTATTTATACTTAGGTTTTTGTTTAAGGTCATTGTATGATAGTAAAGTTATAAAACAAAATGTTCCTTGAAAATATCCACAGTATTTCTGTTCAATGGAACCATAATTAAAATCACATAATACTTATTGTGGTGAATTATGATTGTAATTACATGTGATGAATCAATACAGTTGCAATCAAGTGATACAATACAGTGAAGGAATCCCTTTTTTTTTCAGGTATGTGCGTATAGCCTGATACCTGTTTGATATATAATTAATAATACACTTATTACAGGTTATACACACAAAGTAAATACATGTACATGTATATAAATGTGTACATATGAAGTACTTTATTACACAGATATATAACTCGGCTGTAAGGGTTAAAAGAGCATATAATTATTTATAATATAGCCTATATAATATCTATATATATGGGATATCTGGAATGGTATAATTACATATGATTGCATAGTGGTACCGTAAGGGGATTATATAGTCTTCATTGTTAATAGCTATAATAGCCTATTACACATATTAAAAGCTTTTGAACATTATATAAAGTGTATGATTTGAGCCCTGCACATATAAACAATAATTACATTACCGGCAATAGACACTGTGTATTATACAGTCATATTTATACCCTTCTAGCTAATATTTAAAAGCATGAAATATATTTCGCAAATGAAGGAAAGTACAGCTTGAACGGAGTGAAATACTCATAATTACACGAACGAATAAAATCAACAATAATAAATCTACATCAAGAATATACTACTGTCACTGCATTAATGACCAACTACAACAAACATGTTAGCGGTAGAACACAAAATAATCCCCCCCCCCCCAAAAAAAAATAATAATGCAACTCTACTGTAAATTGATAAATGCAATGAAACAAAACAACCCATATGAAAACTGCAATTCTAACTGCAAAATGCATACAAAAATTGACTCAAAGCTGTTTACATAATTGGTCATTTAAGAATGACAATCATTTTGACCGACAACACATTTAGCACATGTAATAATGCAGTCCAACAATATTATAAACGTTAAACTCTACACTGCATACTTTAGACCTCAAAAATTTAGCTTCCCGGGACAAGTACATCAAACCAATTTATATTACGGCTCCAAATCAAATATAGAGTACAAAAGCGTGACATCAAAAAACTTTTTTTACTTTTACATTTCATTGTTTATGGATAGGCCGCCGCCCCCGCCCGCCATATATCGGTGGAGCGTGATGACTTATGGTTTATGGGGGCCCCGAGATATGACCTCATGAATACCTTATTACTAGCCCCATTGAAATCAGTGCAAAATTGGCCTTGTTCCTAACTGTTCAACCAGGCCAATTTTACACTGATTTCAATGGGGCTAATTGGGTATTCTCGGGCCCCATGCAGTGAACCGATTCCCACCAAATTTAGGCAGTAGAGGTTTTCCATCATGCTCCACTGATATATGGTATCCAAAATGATGAAATGCAACAAAAGTTTTTTTGTGATGTCTTAACTTCTGTACTCTATTGTGAATCGGAGATCGGCCCAAACATAGCCCTGACCTGAACCTGGGATTCTGCCTGATGGGTCAGATCAGTTGCCCGGGTGCAGGGGGTGCCGTGACTCGAGGAGACCTTATGATTTAAATTTTAGCCCATTGCTCCCTAAATCATTGAAATATCAGAGACTCCAACCCTAGCTACAGTTTAGGTGGGGAACGTTGGGGGAGCCACTTTTGCAAATCTCCTGTTTCCCATGTAAGTTGCAATTTCTCACACTTTAGTGTCCCTGTTTAAGTGTTATCTACCGCTTAAAGGCATCTTATAACAATATTTCCATTTAAAACAATGTGAGCTACACAATTCCCCATGCTCCTAGTAATTTTAATGAAGCCTTGAAACAAATTACAGTTCAAACTCATCATTAGTAAAGTAAAAATCATTGAGAGACCATTCCAGTTTCCCCCATAGACTGCTGTGTTGCAGAATTTTCATCGGCCGAAAATAATTCATGTGCCAATATTTATCTGTACATACTTTACAAGTGACAGCATAACTATCTGAACTTTCGCGTTCCAGGGTGTTTATTAATTTTGTCCATTCAAACACTGTCGGATAGCAAAGTTTGACAATTTTTTAATGGGTCTTCCACGATGTATCATTGTGTCTTTAAGTTTTGCTTTCCCCGTCTAATGAAAAAAAAAATGGGGTGAAATTGTTATAACCCCCTCCCCCTTTCCTGTTGTTGCTTTCATTTGTGGTCTTGAGAAATCTGGTGATCCGACTGGTTTCCAATATGTAACTATATTATGAACAAACAAGTTTACATCTACATGTACTTTTTAAGTAACAAAGAAATGAACTATAATAACATTAACCAATAAAATGCCTTAGTTATCTGGTTCTCTTGTTTGCCAATTGGTCTGGGAAGGAGATCTCTAGTTTGGGTCCCACTTCGGGGAGGAGTCTCTGAAATCTACCATTTTAAGGAACTAAAATGGCTTAAAGTCCTAGAGCTGGGGGCACTACGGACCTACCCAGGAATGCACCCTTGTTGATTGACAGTCACGTTGTATAGCTGCAATGTACAGATGTTGCATCAGAAAAACAAACAAACAAACAAACAAACAAACTGCCTTAAAATTTTCGAGTTTCGTTTCTTTTTTGTGTGCTTATTTTGTTTTCTTTCAAGAAACATTTGCAATCAATAAAACACATGACTTTAATACGTAGGCATGTAAGGTTGGGGGAGCCTACACATATGGGGCAGTGCTATGTTTGTAGTGGAGTGGGGTGTAGTGTACTTTTATGTCAAACTAAGTATACAAGTGTGGTATACTCTTTCAAATCTGTGTAAACTTGCAACATTGGTTGTTATGCCAGCAATACACATATGTGCAGGATAAACAACATATGGGTGAAGGGATACACAAAACTACAAGGGTCGCAGATTGAGTTTTAAGTATGACCATTATTAAACACTGGTTGTATTAAACAGCAGTAGGTATTATTTACATGTAGTTCCTGCTTCATCTTCATAAACAGGCATCTTTTCATGATGCCCAAATCAAAATCAAAGTAATGGTGATGACATATCCAGCATTTCATATGTGGTAACACTTGGTGAAATATTAAGGCCACCGCATACTACACGATTTTCCGTCGCATGACTGATTGATTTGGATCTGAAATAAATCAGCGAGTACGATATATAAGCTTTTTCAAATTTCGGATCCAAGTCGGTCAGTCGTGCAACGGAAAATTGTGCAGTGTGCGGTGGCCTTTACGCTTCATTATACAACTTCCACAGATTGCATCAAACTTGGGGACTGCATATTCATTCATGTTTTGTTTGGAGGGAAAAAACAGTTGCTGTTTCAGCAAAATTTGGTCATAAATTTCAAAGCACACAATCAACGATATTGCCCTGTATGTGTTTCCTCAACATATTTCACCAGTCCCCAAAAGATTTGTCACAAATGCATTATGATGCTTTCAAAGGCAGTGTCCTGGAGATATGGAAGAGATGGTGAGGTCACATGGCGACAATTAAATATTTCAGATTTAATTGATAAACAATAGATGAACTAGACAGAAAAGTCAGTATTGTTTTTGAAAGACGCAGAATGAGATTACTCGTCAAAGGTAAGATGAACCTACAATCAGGATTCATGTTGCATACATGTAATTGTGGCATAATTGTTATAATTATGAAACTGTTTTGGTAAAACAAGATGCAAGATGCAGTGAATACTGAAAACCAGAAGTACTGTTTTTTTTTCTCAAAACAAATCCACAGCTAGCTGTGATTTATAAGTTAAAAATGAGCTATTTCATCAGTATACAGTGTGTCCCAGAAAAAATGGTCCAATCGGAAATTATTTTTTTAAGATAAGAAAATCACATATATCCAAGTCAAGTTGGGTATCGTCATAAAGCTAAAAGACCATACTTTTCAGTGCAATTTATTCCATTTCATTTAATTCCGTCAATTCTGAGCTTTATTGCATTTTCTGTAATGACGGAAAATCGCTTTTGTCCCACTATACACTTTTACTATGTGCATAGATCTTGCACGTTGTTTAAGCTATCTTTTGACAAAGAAACCATTAAATTGCATGGGAATTATCGTGAAATTGTTCAGTGATCATTACAAACATATTTCAAACACTTTGAGGTTGTTTTTATTCTATTATTTCCATAAGAAAGAGTAAACCTTACATTAACAAAGGAGATGTTCTTGTGTGGTGCAACATGAAAACAGTGTGAATGTTCAATAACGGGATGGCCGCACAGCAGCGGCCTTACTTTACTCCTAAGGAGTTAGAGTTTATAGCCTTTTAACATCAAGAACCACAAATTATAGCATAATTTATCAAGGATAAATGTTTATGTGGGTTCTTTCATTATTGTTTTCATAATTTAAGTTGTTAATTAGTTTTGATATCCATTGTAATTAACACATACTGTTTTAAGGTGTCATTGTTGATTTTCACCATCAACACGAAAAGTGGGACAAACGCGATTTTGCCTGACTGCACAAAAATAATCATAACTTTTGATTTACAAAAGTAAATAAGATGAAACTGACTTTATCAGAAAGAAAATTTATTCTGCTTTAATATGATACCAAATACACATACCTCTTGAAAAAAGAAATTACCTTAAATAATTTTCTCCCGATTGGACCATTTTTTCTGGGACACACTGTAGATAAAAATTCATATCAAGCGTTATAAAACAAGTTGTTGAGATTATTCAACAGGAATGTGTCGGTTCTACTGGCTTAGCAATAAACATATCAACATTACGACTCAAGTGGAAATTTAATTTGACATATTTCATGTCAGAGAAATATGGTAACCAGGTTGCAAGCAGGGTGACCAGGCATTCCATATCACATGGTATGGTCCTGTATCAAGGTTATTTTTCATATGTTCTGTACTGAACTTCCCTGGGATGTTTATTTTGATTAAAAAAGCCATTCAACTGCTATGAATACTTGCAACTCTTGACTCGAGCAAAGTCCATTGGAATATTGGTCATACAAGTAAGCTCCAAGATAAGTTCAGATTGAACAACAGGGCACTTATCATAAAACCATTTGTCATGTTGCATTATGTCTTGAACTTCCCTGGGATGTCTATTTGTCACGTATTTCCATGTTTCCAAAAACAGCCATTTACATGTACCATAAAACCATTTGTCCTGCCTTCTGTACTGAACATCCCCAAGATGTCTATCTGTCCCTTATTTCTATGTTTTTGTTTTTTAAAAAGCCATTCAAACGTTATGAATACTTACTACATATACTTTTGACTCTAGCAATATCCTTTGAAACACTGGTCACAGATCAACTGCAAGTAAGCTCTAAGATAAGTTCAGATTGAACCACAGAGCCCACACTATAAAATCTGAGGGTTTCGCAGAGGGCTCGTAACTCTTTATGTGCTACTTGAACCGACTGGCACGTTACTCAGCATGCTTTACGCATGATCGATACAAATTTTCAAGTAATACAGTTTTCAATGAATGGTACTATATGATCCTGTCTCCATCTGTTTTTTGAGCATAATGGACATTTGGCAAGTCTTTCCTGTAATCATCTTATGGCCAACAAAGTATGAGATGACCTTTTATTAGTAGTAATCAATAAAAACTAACATGTCACTGGTAAACGTTGATTCTTCCTATTTCTTGTTTGCGAAACCGTTTCCTTCGAGATTCTGTATTGCCCATACACTTAATATCACATAGCACATCCGGCTCCCATAGCCAATGGGTTAATGGCATCATTGTGTATCAGTTTTGTAGCGATTTGTGACAATTGCTGAAATTTTGGGCCTTTATTCATTTAATGTTGACAAGATATCATGGTACAGTGAGATTTGATATAGTACAGCACATAAAGAGTTTACAAGCAGGCCCTTGACCTTGGCCGTACAAGATTTTGCATTGTGACATCATGTGAAACCAATGTATATAGAACATAAATACTTGATCCTCCTCTTACTTTCAGCCCGTCTCTTATTTTGAGATATCAAACCCTGGTCACCCCGGCTTGCAAGTTGCAGTGTCGATTATTCTCACAGCACCATTGCAACAAATCTCCACACACTTTGAATTATTTTGATATTAAATCTGGTTTCGAAAGGGTTAAAAGCAGCTTTCCGATCCATTCACGATAGTTTTGACCTTGACACGGGATTTTAGGCACATTTCAAGGTCAGATATGACACAGTGAGGACAATTTAGATTAGATTAGGTGAGATAAAATTAGATTAGATGAAGATTAAATGCTATCTGTTCAAATGCAGGAAGTCTCTTTGGAATAAGTTGCATTGATATTCTGGTGGTAATAAACATCATGACCCATAAACATTATCTAATAAAGCAGGCACATTACTACAAGATGTTCCAATAGGATAATATGTAAATATGCTAGGTAAATAACTGGCAATCTATAATATTAGAATGAATGAGTCACACTGGTTTTGTGAAAGACATACATGACTTTGATCGGTTTTATGATACGTTTAGGTCAGCTATCATGTGGCAATTTACGTACAAGTTAAATACATAAATAAAAACAGATATAATTAATGGTGAGGAGTACAACAATTGCATTAAAAAACATAAATTTATGTTTTCATCTAAACAAAAAATACATACATGAACATTTAAATGGAATTCACTATCCACAACACCTGGGCACACCTAAATAATAATTTGTTCATTCCAAGATTGAAATAAAAAAGCTCCCTTTTTTATTTCATTTTTTATTTTTATTTACATTTTTTTTTTTTAGTAAATATATATATATATATATATATATATATATTTATTTTTATTTTTTAGGGGGGGGTTTTTTCAGTAATACCACCTTTATTACATGGCTATACCTGCTATCTCACTGCAATGAAAGTGATGTAAAAGTCTATTTGCCATTCTGTGCCAGGAGTGTCACTTTGTAACAAACATGGATTATTACAAGTGTTCCATTACCATCATCATCACGTACACTGGAGCAATAATGCAATGCCTTTTCTGGCAAACACTACTAACATTGCCCACAGCAATAAAAGTCTTCAGTATTGTTTTAGCAGCACTGCTTGCTCATATGCACATGTTTACGCACTTTTGTTGGGGTTTTCAAAAAACCTTTCTGTATTTCAAAACAATATACTTCCAATATGACTGTCACAGACTTAAATGATAAGTTACAGTCATGAGCTTTGATAGATATGATGCCTTCTTCCGACTCTCATATCACCACTTCTAAATGATGGAGCAAGTCCTTCGCAGCTGACAATGAAACTTCCATACAGCTGAAAGTCTGCTTTTCTTGCTACAGCTTCACTGCTGGTTTGTAAACACATCAAAACCAAGGTGCTTGACTTGGAGTTTCACACCCAGTCATCAGGTTGACACCAGTCAACACAGTCAAAGGGCCCAGTTTCACTGGATGAATTATACCTTCATGGTATATGTACGTCTGCAGTCGGAGGTCAACATTTTGTGATGCTTCAGTGATTGTGTGGGTCCAACGGGTAGAGGAGGGACCCCAAAGTTTGGACATAAGCTTTACATCGAGTCATGGGAGTATGTGGCAATAAAAGTAATAATAATATGCCATCTCGATCATGGCATTATGCCATATATATGCCAAACAATTATACACTCACAAATTCGGACAATTGTTTTTTTAGTAGTGCAGAACTGAAAAATTGTACACATCGATAAAAAATAAAAATTTCTGTGAAATGAAGTATTAGTCATTTTCATGTTTTTTTGTGTTAGTTCAATAATGAATCATTTATTTGATTGCAGTGCCACTAAGTAAAGCTCCTTGTTCGGGGTTAGAGATTAGAGATTTTGCTAAACAACACATCCCTGTGCCCGAAATTACCCCTTCTAGGCAAATCAATTCTTCTGCATTCATCTTAACCATCTATAATGATCAGAACCAAACAAGGTTTGGTCTTGGCTTCTCCTTGGATGCGAGTACCTTCCATGGTATGGTCATGCCTATGCTCCAAACACACACCTGTACATTTCTGGTTGTCACATGTACTGGCTTGAACTATGCTGATCTCTTCATATCGCCTACGGGAAGGGGGACATCCACTGGACTTCAGCAAGCCTTCGGCAGAGTACAGCTGGGTCATCTGTAAATCACCACTATAATTGCTGGAACCTTTGCGTCAAGTTATCCTCTCCCAATTGACGCTGTATTTCTTTTAGGCCATCTTCGTACTGCTGGAGTCTGAATTTGAAAATTGAAAAAAAAAAAACAATGTCATCTGTCATCACCACCAACATCATATATTAAAAGTCAGCATGTTCACTCTAGGCTTATGAAGGGTAAATGACTTTCATGTTATGATGACACTCCTACCAGTTTCTCATCTTGGTATCCTTCTTTTTGAGCCCAACCCTCTCGCTTTTCTTCTTAACCATTTCTTTCCACATAGTCCTTGGTCTCCAACTTATCCTTATGCCATCCACGTACAGATCTCATGCTCTTTTCACAGGCTCATCATCTTCTGTTCTCAATACATGATCCATCCATCCCAACCCATTTCTCTTGATTAGCACCACAAAGCAGAAATTTTTTTATACATCATAAACATTAAGGTGAACATTCACAAATCCAGTTTCATTAAAGTCACGGTCCTCAAGTTTGTAAAGGTCTTTGTGACAAAACTGAACAGATAACCACTTTTACTTTTGACCAATTGAAGTTAAAGAAATCTGAACATTTTATTTGGGGGGCCAACAGATATTCCTTGATTTTTATTTCTGGTTTGAATGGTTTTCCTTTTTCTCAAATACCCTGAGTCTTCCTTGACCAGAAAATGGGTGCTTGATTGTTTTCCAGGCTTTCTCTGATTTCCAGGACAGCCAGGAACCCTGCAAAGACTTTTCATTGATATATATATATATATATATCTCATTTCTCCAAATTTATGACAAGTCCATTGTCAGGTAAAGCACATGACGTATAAATATCACAAGGTATTCAATCCTACAAAGACAGGATTTCATTCTGAATTCACCCTATTTACCATTCCAGAAATAAACTGACTAAATACATCATGCTTGAAAGTATTTGAATTTGAATTTGAATTTATTGTCCATATCAGAAATTTGACTGTTAATGGTTTACAATTGTTGTTTACTATGCTGTATTTGAAGCCAGCCTCGAGGCCAATTTCTGCTGGTCACGGTCTCGTTCCAAGTCACCTGTACAAACCCTATGGAAAGGTTGTGTTTTGGGGTGGCCTAGGTTTCCAAACCTGTGGTCTCAGAGTGTACAAGGCACTGTATTCCAGGCCAATATCTGGTGGCCTCGGCCACGGTCTCTGTCCGAGTCATCCATACAAACCCTATGGAAAGGTTGTATTTTGGGATGGCCTCGGTTTCCGAACCTGCGGTCTTGGATATAACATTGCTGGATTATTACTTACGATCGTTTGACAGATCGAGGGACAGGAACCATTCCGAGGCTGTCGACAGGGATTTCCCGGAACATCTGGAGGACCGATGCTACGCTGTTTTGTTCGTCAAGTTCTTCTCTTCTCCTCTGAGGAATATAGCCAGAAAATCCAGACTGCTATTCAAACATTGAATTTTTCAACAGACACAAATGGAAAAAACAAGAAAGGATTGTTAGCAAATCCTCATAATATAATTGCTTCATAAAGTACATTTCCCCTAAATTAACATCTGTGTAGCCAAATTTTGATACGTTTTGGCATAATGCAAATATTGAACAAATTGATACAGCAGTCAGGGGGAACCTGCCTAATACCAATAAATTAGGGCAATTCAACTGCTGTGCAGTCAATGGTATGCTTCCACCTCCCTTGCCAATTCTCCATTCAGTAATAATTGCTTAACCACCCACTCAAAGCCACAGTTTAAAATATCTGAGCTGCATAATCCTCCATGTTTTAAGTGTCTTTGGTAAGGTCTAAGAATAAAGCCCTGAAAAATTGTATTTCAAAGTGATCATTAAGTGCTTTAAAAGAGTGTAAATCCAGAATGACCATCTCCTGACCTTGTCTATTTCCTCAAATACACTACTGTGTTACAGGTCTGACTGATTCAGAACTTGGGTGGAGTACTAATTGTTTATCCATGCATATGATGCCAGTGGCACCATTACTTTCCAAACTTTTGAATGCTAGGATTGTTTTTGTCCACATAAGCACTACTATGTAGCTCACATATCACAGTTAGACAATGTCAGCCTTTATCTTTAACCTGTTGTAATTAACCCTGGAGTATACTGATTAAGTTCATAGTGGACAGACAGTTTATTGATTTTTGACCCGTAACCCCCGACAGATTCTACCTAAAATCTAATCAATCCTTCTACACCTCATGGTGCATACCTGGGCCAAGTATGATCAAAGTCCATGCAAGTTCTTGCAATAACAATATCACAGTGTATGGACAGATGGCCGAAAAGACAACCTGAAAACATAATGGATGGTATTCTCGAAAGCGGCTTAACCCTAATCAGCCCGGGCTTTTTTGAAATTGCATGCATAGGCCGGGGGGGGGCTAATTTGGCCCCCCCTTCAGATCTCGGTCACGGATCGTGCGATCGCCGCGAAAATTTGCATGTGCATAGAGCCGGACGTAATCTCCAAGTAGTTAGATTTTTGAAAAATAATTATCTTGTATTTTTAAGTGATTAATTACACATATTTATGTATAAAATCATACTTTTGCCTATAACTCCCTTTAAACAGCTCACAGAAGAGCTAATTTGTGATAAGTATTCTTCTGACATTCTAACGACATTATCGTCAAAAAAAAATGCTGAATCAGAATTAATTCTTATGTATTTTATTGTTTCATGAATTTCTTATGTATTTTTTGTTTTTTGACCTTTGTTTTTTTATGTGTTTTTTCAAATGAAATTTCTCGGGGACACTTTTGGCGATCATAAACAGCATAAAATTAGTTAATTTCAATCAGTAAAAAGTAAAAATACATCATACCATTATGAATTTGGGGTGAAAACACAATTTGCATTGAAATAACACACGATTTCATGTTTTTGAGCGATCTTTGGTGGACATGCAAGTACGAAAAGTTGCGTAACTCCGTAACTGCGTACCCGGACATCGCGAATTTGGTCTCAAAGATGCGCAACACTTGAAGTAAAAGTCAGCGAGCGACGCAGTCAAAAATTTCGCGCCGCAGAATGGTCGCGAACTTTGTCGAGGGGGGGGGTATTTAGCCCCCCCTACCCCCCTCCCCCCCGGGCCAGATAGGGTTAAGTCCCTTGACTAAATCTGGAATGTCAGTTGCCTGTTTTATGGTACACCATTTTCACAATGTTTATTACATGTTTGGTGCCTTAATCTGTCACAAATAACTAAAAACTAGTATGTAATTTTTGTCATGAAATGAATTGGAATTTTCACTTTTACAACATATTTTGAGCTAATTTTTCACTTCATTACAAATTTTGATAATTTAACATAAAATGAATGAGTGTGCTAAAGGTATTGGCTAACATTTACCACAGTTAAAAAAATCTGAGCCACATGATTCCCCATGCTACCATTGTCTTTGATGAGGTCTAGAAATGAAGCCCTGAAAAAATTGTATTTCAAAATGATTATTTAGTGTTTTAAAAAAGTGAAAATCGTAAGTTGACCAGATTCACTTGCCCATTTCCTCCCATAGACTTACTGTGTGTACACCTAGGCTATTAAAACTCGCCCCGAGTTTTATTTGTTTATTCATGCATAACTTGCCACTGGCAGTGTAACTTTCCAAACTTTTGTATTCTAGGGTGTTTATTTGTCCATTTGAACACTACCATGTAGCTCAGATATCAAAGTTTGACCATTTTTTAAACTGAAGCTCCACAATGTTAGCCTATCACTTTAACATTTGGCGTTCAATAGAACAGGTGAATAACATTACAGAGTTAGTCAGGGGACTAAGTTAGTCCACTTTTGAGAATGTCTGCAGCCTCTCTGAGGTGGACGCATTATGACAATTTGGTAGGGATAAGAACCTTTCATAAATGCAAATGAAGGGCACGTATTGATAAAGAGCAAGATGACTGTGACCTCTGACCTCTATGACAGTTGGTCATGTAATAATATACACATCAGTTGAGGTTACTTTACCGGTCTTAGGCTGGGATGAATGCTCGTTGTTGCATCGGCCATAACTGGGGTCGGGATCTCGCGAGCTGCAGGCTGATTTAGGTAAGCTTGACGCATGCCGGTATACTGGCTCTTTAGCCGCTCCTGCACTTGTTCGTCCATCTGATCATATTAAAAATCCACAGCTTAGTTTAGAATGAAAGATGTGACATTAAATATATCGTTGGTTGTCGGGCAGAAGGGCCATAACATATGTTCCCGACACAAGGGCCTTAACACTACATTTTTCTCGAATTTGAGAAATACTGCCTTAATTGATATTTGCACTGAATAGACTGATAGACGGATCTTAAATCATCAAACTTCTTTGATTTTATGTGAAAAGAGCCAATGGTTTTCAAGTTACAGACAATTTAGTGTAAAGCCTTTCTGCCGGACAACCAACGATAAGTCAAGATAACCAAATCTTTAGATCTCCATGGTTCAGAGCACCCTTGTAAAGGTATGGGTATCCCCCTCCCCTAAAATGTTTGACTGGAAAAGTTTGTCACATTTTCTGGGCTTCTGGGCATCATATCCAAGTGTACTGTCATACCCAAGGGATTAAAGCTACAAACTTGGTTTAACTGTGAGCATTGAGATACAGTATGTGCCTGCTGGAGATTGATACCAGGCATATTCCCACGTTACCAATGCAGGAAACTCTACAATTAAAACACTTTCTTGAACAAGTTTTCTTTTTTTTCAATTTTGTAATTTGTGACGACATTGTAAGAAACAAGATATTCTAAACCAGGAAGAAGTACAGGATATTTGACATCCTGGGAGGCTTTAAAACAGGACACCAGATAAATTACAAAATTATGGTAATAGCCTGAAAAAACAGGAAGTCTGGTCACCCTGATATATGTAAAGTACTAGAAATGTAATATATGAGTATATAAACACGCACGGTATACTTACATATTTATGTAATAACATAATTTTGTATCTGATAAATGTAAAATACAGTTTAATTCTTCAAGTGAGATGGTATTAAATTGAAACATACATTTATGTGAGCAAGACCAAGGTGTGTTAATCTGCACATTACAAAGTGAAAATGTCATAGAAATTAATATAAATTATCATTGATGTGTTCATATAATTGTTTTACAAAAATAGCCTGGACTTGAGATGTAACGGTCATTGAAATATACATATTTGTGTGACTGTGTACATTTTAACTCAAATTTATGTAAAGGGGAGGATTAAAATTCATGTATCATAGCCTTCAATGCTGTTTCACACGACTTCACTTATTATCCCTGATCACTGGACTCATGTCAAGGTGCATATACAGGGTGACCCAGAAAGAATGCTACGAGTATGATCGCTAATTTCTTCACCATTATCAGCAAAATGACATTAATTTTTATTTCGTTGGTTAGAACATTCTTTTTCCAATAAAATGATACCAAGACCATTGATTTTGAGTAAGGCGTTTGGATTCTAGGGCCATTTTTCGGAGGCAATGCAATTTCCCAAATTCGCCAATTTTTCAACAGCAGCGGTCATCGGAACGCCGAGATATTCTAGCGTCTCAGCTTGCCATACCGGACAAACCGCGATGACAAAGGGCTGGAATGCCCTCACTTTCATAAGCAAGACGATGCGAGCTACATCTCCATTGTCATCGCAGTTTGTCCGGTATGGCAAGCTGAGATGCCAGAATATCTCGGTGTTCCGATGACTGTCGTTGTTGAAAAATTGGCAAATTGCATTGCCTCTGAAAAATGGCCCTAGAATCAAAACGCCTTACTCAAAATCAATGATCTTGGTATCATTTTATCGGAAAAAGAATGTTCTAACCAACGAAATAAAAATTAATGTCATTTTGCTGATAATGGTGAAGAAATTAGCGATCATACTCGTAGCAATCTTTCTGGGCCACCCTGTATATGCACCTTCTCCACTCCACAAGGAGTATTCCCGGCCTGCCTGCCTATTAGACACTTGGGAGCCAATTCATTCACAAATAGCTTTCTCTGTCCTCTCAGGTACCAATTAATACTTTAGGGCGGTGAGAGGTAAGCGTATGAAGTGCCCTACCCAAGGACACAAATACAAACAAATTCTATTCATCTCATAGACATACCTGATATAACCTGTGACCTTTGACCTTGAAGTCCATGAATTTACTCATGCTCACAAAGCAACAGGTCATATCTTTGTTATACAAGGCAAATGACAAGCAGGGTAATTTTTGCGCCATGCAATCCACCAAAATGATCTCAAATTAGGACACTTTAATAAATGGAATGCAAACATTTACTGAAGTTGTCTTTGACCTTTGACCTCTATTAATTTGCAGAAACATTTCCCTACCCATCACTAAACTTCTCACCAAACCAAATCATGAATTGGACACTCAAGTACATCATGCCTGGAATATTCCAATAAATACAGAATTCACTAACCTTTGACCTTTAACCTTGCTCACCTGGCAGAAATTTTCCTTACCCATAACTAACCACCCTGCCAAGTCATGTGACGATTTTTATGAAAAGTTAACCCATTGGATCCGGGAACCTGATGTGCCCTGTGCTAACTCGTGAGAATTTCAGAATTTTGAAGGCACAAGGTTAATTGACCTTTGACCAGTGACCTCTGGCAGATTTCATCCAAAATCTAGTTAGTTCATCTACACCCTATGGTGCATGGGGCAAGTATGATCAAAATCCACCTGTCAGTCTCCAGATTGCGAAAATGAGATGGAATGCCAAGCTGAAAACATAATTGGCTGGAGGCACAAAACCATCAGAAATATTGCTGCAAAAAAGAATATATATTTATGTAAAATTCAATCCACTTCTCACCCGAAACATTCTATTTACGAGGGTAGGCTGAAAAGTTCATAGCCTGACTAAGAAGAAGTTATGCTACAGCAATGAAACTAGTCATGTGCTAAATTCAACCTTTTCTGATACTAAATGCAGGGCTCCACACTAACTTTTTTTCAAACTTGCCCTTGGGGCAAGTAAAATTATCATTTTAAGATTTTTACTTGCCCGAATGAAAAATTTACTTGCCCAAATATAAACAATTCAATCAAAAACATTAAAAATGATTTCTCACTAATAGTAACCAATTTTAAGACCTTTCATAACATTGGACATTTGTTATTTTAATTCTGGAGGTTGAATTTAATGAGCCTTAAGATTGAGTATGTACAAAATAATGATGAAATTTAGTATTCAAAGTCAACTAAGCACACAATTTTTGACATGTTTTGCTCGTTTTTGGTAAGAGTTTTATGTTTTGCTCACTTCAAGATCAAAATATTACTTGCCCAATTGGGCAAGTAAATTTTAACATTTTTTTTTAACTTGCCCGACATGACATTTTACTTGCCCTGGGCAAGCGGGCAAGTGCTAGTGTCGAGCCCTGCTAAATGCATTGTTTCTTTTCAGATACATTTTCTTATTTTTCTGTTACAAATGATTTTACATTGGCAGTTGAGGTTTTTGTCAATGGTTATTTTTGGCAGATTTCTGATTGCGGAGACTTGCCTTTCCAGACAGGAGTCATCTTTCTGGGTTCTTTCCACGCTCTTCTGAGATTCTTTCCAGTGCCTCTGTTACACTTTAAGCCAACAACTTATTGGAGTTGCATTCTCGACAGTGATAACCACATTTGGGTGGATTTTATTTTAACAGTGACACATATCTGTTCAGGCTAGTCTTTGCCATGACAAAAAAAAGACCATTTTCAGAACCCCCAACTGCCAATTTTAAATCATTTCTATAAAAAAAACATGAAATGATATCTCAAAAGAAACGATGCCGTTAGTATCAGAGAAGGTTGAATATAGCACATGACCAGTTTCATTTGTTGTAGCACAACTCTTTATTAGTCAGGCTTTGAACTTTTCAGCCTACCATCGTACTAACAATCTGATTCCATTCTCACCTGATTGATATCGGTCACTAACTGTTTGTATTGCTGAGGAAGTGCAGCAAGCTTTTGCTGCAAGCTGTTGAGCTGGTCCTGAAAACGACGAGTTTCACTACCAACCCTACAGAAAAAATTATTTCAAAACAAAATTCTAGAGTGATAAACCGTTTGAGGAAACCAGTGTTGCAGAATTGAGCTGCACAAGGAAGTCAGTTACACCAAGCAAAAACATTCACCTCAAACACTAATCATGAAAATTAAGATATCGATCTCAAAGCTGTTTCAAACTACAGAACAAAAGAAAGAATTCGTGGAAGTGGAAGAAAGAAGTGAAAAAAGTGGAATTGTACTGAATGATAGTAAGAATCACATCAACACTATGAGAGGTGTTAAAACAATATGCAACATCAACTTATATCATCAACAAATATGCCCACTGAAGACTACTGGTAGTCTCTAAATAACTCAAGCTGAAGTCTAAAGAGAATGCATGTCATAGCAAAATCAAAATGCTTCAATGACTTAAAGTCAGAGAACCCAGCATAAAGCTGAAAGTAAAACATTTCTTGGTGAACATGGAATGTTTTGTATGACATTTGATGAAAGCTTCAGTAAAGTTAACATTCAGATGGGAAAAATCAGAAAAAAAACATCCGACCATTTTCCTTCATGATTGATAATAATATGTGACAACACTAACAAGGATACATTGCAACTGTGTATAACTGCAAACAGTGGTTTTATGGATTGAAAATGATCTGCAAACATAATCTCATAAGTACAATTCTGTCCTTGGAATTACTTCTTGAGCAATGTACCTGGGTAAAGCCAGAATTGTTCATTCATTCTTTAAACATCCATATGAGCTGTGTAATCATCAAAATGAAGCAACTTGATAATCAAACTAAGCATAAATAGACAAACCATCCCACACTAAACCTAACATGAGCAGAAGAAACAAATAACTGTAAGTTGCTTCTTAGGCAATGTCCATCAGGCAAAAACATATACAATAAGAAAAAGTGTAAATAAACGTAAATAGCAGTGACTGAAAAATTACAACTTGACATCGAAGAACTTTCATTGCATACAAAGCAATTAGCAACTCACAAATAAAATGTTTGTAAATCACAATTCTTTGAAATGCTGGGCATGCCAAACACTTGTTCATCCTGTACTCCCTAGGATACATGTACTTGTCTCTACGCAAAACATAAGCAATAATGTGTGCATATTTGTAAGTGTGTATATGTCTGTATGTATGAATATGTGTATGTACATATGCATGTAGGAATGCACATGAATGCAAGTGTGAGCATGTGTAGTTGTCTATGAAAAACATCTGTGAAATTTAATTCCTACTACAAGTAACAATCTAGCTATAACAAAAAAAAGAAAAGAAAATAGAGCAACTTACCCATGCCACATTCCAAAATTTTTATGAAGAGTTTTCACAATTTCAAACAGCTCATCAAAGAGTTTCCTGCCATTTTTCAGCTTATTTCCCATCTTTTCTCTGCAAGGAAAAAAATATATAGATATACACGGTCATTAACACTTTTTGTACTAACGGCACACCAGTTGGACAACTGTATGTTCAAAGGTGACCTCCATATAATTTTTATGTTTATACAGTTAGTACCTAAATCAGATATATTGTACTGTGTGTAGAATTTGGGAATCTATTTTGGTTAGGAGGTGGAAAACCAGAATTTCAAAAATACCTTTAAAAGATAACACTGAACAAGAATACTGACATAGGACACTCACAAATTGCAGTTATATGGCAATATACTTCCATTACAATACCATTTACTTTATAAGTGTATCCATGTAAATGTTATTTATACCTTCCTCTGTTCTTCTTTTCCTTGAGCTGCTACGGCATTCAGTCACACGAGAAGCTGTTGGTATCATTGTTTTCGTTCAACACAATTCATTATGGAATTTGCAAGGGTAGTGATTCCATCTCCTGGTCTTAAAGTTCTCAAAATTTGTAATGTTGTAATTAATTTTATACAACTAGACAAGAAAATCTAGAAAATGTGTGGTTCCCTTTAATTCAACACTTACTTATCCATACGGTGGATTTGCTCTTCATTATATGACAGCTGCTTGGCCTGCTTGTCTTTCTTGAATTGGTCGTGGATCTTGCGGACATCTTCTGACAACACTTTGAGTTTTCCAATACTGTGAGAAAAAAAAGGACATAGATATATTAACATATTTGAAGATGGACATAATCTGAACTAGAGGAATTTGACTTCAAAGAAGTTGATGGGTTTGCCTCTGCACTCATGCGACAATTTGAAGTCTTTGTTGAAACCCAACATATTGCACTACATGCACGTATGTGTATGTACCCGATCTGAATGTGTAAGTTATCATGGTGATGAGATGAAATTAAATACATACACTGCCCCATGACCTTTGACATATGAACTTTTATTTGTAATCAATTCATGTTTTGACTTTTAGTACACACTTGACACCTAAGTTTCATAACAATCCAATTAGCAGTTTTAAAATGATCATGATAACTATCCAAACTCAGACATGTGAGAGGCTCTGTGACCTTTGACCTTTCAACTATGAGATCTAATCAGTTTATTGCCATATCATTGTACATACGTCTACCAAGTTTGATGACAATCTAAACAGCTGTTTGCAAGTTATCCCTTTAATGAGACTATAATTCATGCAGCTGGACAGACAACCAACAAATATTAAACCTCCAGCACAACTTCAGAATTTGGAGGCATAAAAATCCTCAAATCACATTTACAGGGGAAAAAAAACCCAATACAAAAACTAAATCTTGAACCAACAAAAAAATATCTTTCAATGGTCATACTTCAAACTTTGTGTAAAATGCACTACTGGTATGTTACGTTGACCAAGTAGTTTCATATCTTCTATAGATGACAAGAAAAGATGTTGGATTTACAAATCACAGCACCCCCAATGGCAAGTTGTGACCAGTCACATATTCAGCTGATGAGTCAAAATCACTGTAAATGGTTAGCTGGCAAGAGCTGGCTGTAGTGCATTGCTTTAAAGCCCAATAACAAATAACATTTCTGTCATAATCTTATTTTTTTAAGTACAATCATAAGAGGGATACCATTTGTTGCACAAATTGTGATGATCATTCAGAATTAATGGGATAACTGATTCATGACACCACCTGAGGGCATCGCTATGATCTCTTTGTGAGTTTTACCTCTCTTCGGGTAGCACATGTAGTTGTCTTATTCCTTCCCACTGAGACGAGAGGTAATCGTCCTCCACGGCCGTTCTTTCCACACTCTCGAGGGCTACAGTGGCAGCTTCAAATCTTTTGCTCAACTGAAATAAAATCGGTACCAGTAAAATGTTTCACTCAATAAAATCTTATCTCACTAAAATATGCACTTGCTAGTACAGTCAAACTTGTCTATAACAACAGCCATCTGCCTATAACATTCACTAAAATTGAATTCCATGGAGTCAAATTGTGCATTTAAACTTGTAACAGCCACCTGTCTATAAAGACCACTTTTTAGTTTCTCTGGGTAGTTACTGTAGACTGATTTCACTGTATATCATTCAATATTTTCAAAATCTGAAATGAAAAATGACATTTCAATTGCTAAATATAGAAAGTCATTGTAATAGTAACTGGCAAAAGTAATAAATTGTAATAGTGTAATTATATTGGAAGGCAAAGATATTTCAATTGTAAGTGTAATTCATATTTTGAAGCCAATGTAATTGCATTTATTCATCATCAGTCTAGTTTTAATCCAGGTTTGAATACCAAAATGGGGGTGGATAGATTAACCTCACCCTTGTGGCATTCTCACACCACTCATGTTTACACTATCTCATCATCCATCTCAATTCAGTGTATCCTCCTTTTTCAAAACCAAGTCTTTTCAAGTCCTCCTTCACCTGCCTTATTAACGTCTTCTTCGGTTGTCCTCACTTTCTTTGTATATTTACTCTAAACTCCAATGTTATTCAGAACACGATCATCATCTCTTCTCAGCACATGTCCATACCACCACACCCCTTTTGCCTTTGCCAGCAGGTCCACAGATTCCTCCAAACCAAGCATCTCCATCAGGTCCTCAGCTTTCTTCTTGTCCATAAATTCGTCTCCGCACCATCACTCTCACCATTGCTCTCCCAGTTTTCCACAAAATTGCCATTTTGCTTCCCTTCAAGCACCTTGTTTTGCCCCATACAACATTGTAGATCTCATGCAGCTCCAGTAAAACCTTTCTGTCATCTTCAGGGAAAACCTTTTCACACTTAGTAACACTTCACATTCCCTGAACTTTACCCATCAAAATTTTGCTCTTGCTGTCACAGCTGCTTCACACCTGCCACTTGCATTCATCCTATCCCCTAAATAACAGAACCTGCTCACTGTTTCCACCACATCACATAACTCCTCCACCAATTCCATTATCTCTCTACCTCTTTTCTCACATCTTCCACAGATAAAATCTCTTGCCAGACTTGAGAAATGCAGTTGTACCACTCCTTGAATCTCACAATCTGGGACCTCACCTCAGTGGCTCTGTTCTGGAAACCTTGATACTTCTGAATGAGAAGGTCGGTACTCAGAATCGGTTTGTCGTCATCGGCACTTCGTTCGTTGGGTTCGCTGAGCATGTATACGCTCCTGCGCAACACTTTCAGCTTAGAGTCCACCTGGACCACCCATGCTGTCACCTCTGACAGCTTACTGCGCATCTTCAGGGCATCTGTCTTCAGCACGATGCTGTTGGATTATATGCAAGAGTTCGAGAATTGAGGATATGCGGAATATTTGTGTCACAATTTATGTTCGACTGAAAGGAAACAGTTACCAAAATGAACTTTACAGGAAAACATACTTTCTCAAAGTGTTTGCTGCATTTGAATATTTCATCAACATATCAAAATATTCTTGAAATTTTACAATGGGAAAAAAAACTTATTATTCTCGGTGTTGCTGTAAAAATGATTCATCAATGCATGAACACATTATCAAAATCTGTTTTATCCTGCCTTCTGCTTTGTAAATTTGAAGATTGGGCTAATACTGCATTGCACTAATGATGGAAAGCACAGGTCGAGTTATTAAAATCTTGCTGAACTAGACCCCTAAACTTCTAGTCATGTTACTTTTCATTTTCAGTGGGTTAATGAATCATGTTAACCTCATTATTAGTTACTTTATAATGTCAAAACTTACAAAACAACAAAATCAAAACAAGTTGTGACAATGAATATGGAAATTATGTATCTTTAAAACTTGCGATCAGTCTATTATGGAAACATATGATTGGCACTTTACAAAAAGTTGCTTTATATTTTGAACTTTTTAGAGTAAAAAACCATCACAAAAAACACCACCAACAACATAAACACAACGTGGGAGGACAAAGAAAATTATGAATCTTTGAAACTTGCAATCATGTGACCAAGGTGTATTAATGACAATTCTTCTTAGAAGATGCACATGAAATGTCACACATATCAACACTCCTTGAGATTAACTGTTAATGTGTCGTTGGCGTAATTTTATGCCACAAATTGTACCCTTTAATTTAAATGCCAAATAGCCAATAATATAAAAAGTATGGTAGTAAATTTAATCCTTTTTATTTCATAGAGAGACCGTCATCACTAAATCCTTCATAAAACTGATATGTTCACATTGGGTATTGTCCTATAAATTTTAGAGTATGCCACAAATTTTGTGTGAAATGAGAAAAATATGTGAATTTCCTTTATATTTGTGGATATCTACTTACAACTTTACCAAATTCCTTCCAACTTTAGAAATCTGAGCAAATTTAGAAAGTATAATTTCACCTCCATCTTTTGTACACAACACCTTTTTTCCATTGTGCATGCTCAAACAGTAACAGAAGTTTGAAATTGACACTACACTCAGAAAATTGTGCAATCTGGCAGTTGTTCAAAAATTTAAGGCTCGACACGCTAAGAGTTAATTTATGAGGTGTGACAAAAAAGAACGAGACTCTGTCAGCCACGTTCATGATGCAATGTGTATCAACCCACAGCTCATGTCACTGTGTCACCCAACATCTCAACATTCTGCTATATAATGTTGTTCACCTATCTCACTCTGTTCCCCTTCCTAGGGCTATTTAGTGGCACGCCCCTGCTTTGCCCTGTCACGATACGAGAAGTAGAGCGGGGAATCAATCTGAAGTTCCTGGGTCAGTTTGTCAGGTGCTCAGCTGGTATCTCGAGCTTCTCCAGGAAAAATTCCGCCCATAACATTGCATTTTCTTCATAAGCCTCCAGGAGAAGCTCGAGACACTGGGTTGGGCCCCCTCCCAACTGAACCAGGGGCCAGATTTATTCCCCGCTCCATGTTTGTGCAACCTCTAGTATCGTGACGGAGTGTAGTTGAGGCGTACCACTGAACAGCCCAAGGAAGGGGCACAGAGTGAGATAGGTGAACAATATTATAGCAGAATGTTGATGAGATGTTGGGCAGCACAGTGACATGGCTGGTGGGTTGATTGACATTGCGTCATGGGCATGGCTGTCACAATCTTGTTTCTTTTGTGTCACATCTTGTATAGTTTTTCCCATGGCTATGTTCAAGACAAATAATGGATACTATAAATGAGGTGATGTCTTGTAATGATAGAGTCATATTCATCACATTCACATCAATGCATAAATAAATAAATAAATACATGAATAAATAGGCAAATAAATAAATAAAACTTACATCACTCCTTTCACTGTCTTCGTAATAAGCCTCTGTATTCTCACAAATACCACTACCATAACCACCCAATACCACAGGACTGCCGAACATTGCTGATACAGACCACCATGTATCGAGCAACACGCACAGCAATCAAGGCATGAAAATAAGAAAAAAAAAGAAAATATAGAGTGCATATGTTATCACATATCTAAGCAACAATAAATGTTCACCATGATAGTGAACAATCATACACATGCTCAAAGTCTTTTAAACCCTATACCTTGTGTGTATATTGTTTATTGAAACAAGTCTTTTGATTTAAAGGTAAATGACATGATTGGGGGTAGTCCTCAACTTGGGCTGAAACTACTCGACTAGAATCAAGTAAACTATGCAAGGATTCTCTCTGTGAAATCTACATAGTCAAACGTTGACTCATTCTAAAATAAACTGTCAATATCACTCGTAGCAGGGAAACCTGCTGTGTGGCTCTCTATGGGGCTTATTTTTATTGTGCCCAGATAAAATTAAAATTCTCCGATGTTTATGCTTGATTCTCCTTGAATAAACAAATTACAGACAAATCCTCCCAGGTGGGAGATCCACTCCTGCTAGTGTATAGTTGGTATATATTTCAACTCATTTGGTTCTTGAAACATTTTCAAGTGTTCCCAATCATGCCACTAACCTTTAAGACCCCTGGCAACAACAGAAAAAATAAAAATGTTCACTGCTGCACAGAAAAGACTGTTATCAATCATGATATGGCTGCAAATAATCATTAATGGAAAATCTATCGCTTGCAAACCCACTCTATAGAAATATTTGCATAATACATGAGTAATGTTCAGACATATACAAAATTAGGGTCATCCGACATATTCTCTGGCGACAATTGCTCCTCTGCAGTAGCGTAGCCAGCTTTTTGGTATTGGGGGGGCAAGACACCCAAATGTACCGACAACGGCATGTGTGCGTGCGCGCGCGCGTGTGTGTGTGTGTGTGTGTGTGTGTGTGTGTGTGTGTGTGTGTGTGTGTGTGTGTGTGTGTGTGTTGTGTGTGTACAAGAATGCGAGCGAGCCGTAGCGAGCGAGCGCTCCAGAAACTAACGATTGCTCCTTTACTATATAACTTAACCTGCAGCTCTGTAGAGTTCTCCACTTTATTTTTTTTGGCAACTGTAACTTTTGTTCAGCATTACTGGCATTATGATTGCCTTGGCAATCACATTAATGGATACACTTATATGTGCGAGCGAGCAAGCGAGCGAGCGCCTCATACACGTACATGTACTTTTCATCTGACAGGAACGCTCTTCTACGTGTATCAGGGGAAAATGGGATATACATTTTGTAACCTCATGAATATGAAGTATTGAGAAAATGTGAATTCCATCTTGAAACGGTCAAGTGCAAATAGGCCAATATTAATAGACCCTTTCTATTTGATAATTCGGTTTGAAATTCCTCTCCTTTTGAAATCTATACAAAGGTAATAATTATGTTTGACAAGCATTCCTTTTCAGGAAGCCTTTTTTTAAGCCGGTTTGATTACAGTCCCACTGGTTTCCCTTTAATATGTTAGTATTCAATAAATTTTCTCTTCTCTTATTTCTGGTATTACGTTATGACTGACGATTTATCGGTAAAAATTAACGTTTATGACGTAGAAGTTATTCTGCGAGCAAGCGGAGTGAGCGAGTTTGGAAATTTTCGCATTTTGACATCAGAAAAATTTCCATTTCAAGCAGCATTTTTGTCGGTTATTGGAACATTCTGTTGGTACAAGATGACGTGGTTCACTTACTGACGACATGACGTTATGATAGTATGATTGACAAATTACCGGCAAAGCACTATCAACAAAATCTAAGTCATTTTGCGAGCGAGCGGAGCGAGCGAGTTTGAAAGTTTTGCGATTTTACATATAAAAAGTGTCATTTCTTGGCTAACTTTCGTCGGTACTTGGTACATTTTGTCGGTACAAGATTTCATGGGTGAAGGTCTAAATGTACCGACAAAATTCGGAAAATGCATTATTGGGGGGGGGGCAATTGCCCCCTCTGCCCCCCCCCCCCTTGGCTACGCTAATGCTCCTCTGACAATATCTAAGAAGACAAAGATTAGAATTACGATTGCCATTGGGTTTCCTGTTCAGTATAGGGTTAGGGTTAGGGGTAGGGCTGAAGTTAGAGGTTGTGTAATGAAATAATCACCAGAGCAATTGTTGCCAGAGAATATGTCACATACCCATAAAATCAGCTTTGATTCTGTTATTTCTCACTCATTTACAATTTGACTCCGAAAAAGTGGAGTAGTTTCCGCACACTGTTCAATTTGTTGCTCAAATCAGAATTCACGATGTCAACATTTCTTGGCAAAACTGGCCATCCATAGACACACATCCTAATCACATATATCAAGTCAATTTCAAATACCGAGGGTGTCACCTTCTTAATGCGGAGATGATGTCATATGATGAGTCATCGTAACATGACTTTTACATGAATCCAAAACATGCAACTAGATTCCTGCCTAAACACTTTGGTTTGGGAAAAAAAATTCAAATTCAACTGAAACCTTTTGGCAACATGATACAGTGGATCAGCATATTTTTTCTCCATGATTTTGGAAAGCAACGCTTATGTTTTGACATCTCTATCTCCTCCACCTCAACCAGGGTGAAACATTACAAGGCCAGAGACATGGCTCATTGCTCTATTGCACAATTTTTGTGGGAGAGGCCCTACGTAACAAATAGTGAAATACATCACTGAAATCAACCCCTTGGAAATGACGGACTTGAACACAAGCCCAGTATATTGCACATCCAGAGACGACTAAGCTTTAAGGTATTGGCTAACATTTACCACAGTTAAAAAAATCTGAGCTACATGATTCCCCATGCTACCATTTTCTTTGATAAGGTCTAAAACTGACGCCCTGAAAAAATTGTATTTCAAAATGATTATTTAGTGCTTTAAAAAAGTGAAAATCGTAAGTTGATCGGATTCACCTGCCCATTTTCTCCCACAGACTTACTGTGTGTACACCTAAGCTATTTAAACTCGCCCCAAGTTTTAATTGTTTATTCAAGTATAACTTGCCATTGGCAGTGTAACTTTCCAAACTTTTTTATTCTAGGGTGTTTATTTGTCCATATGAACACTACTATGTAGTTCAGATATCAAAATTTGACAATTTTTTAAATTGAAGCTCCACAATGTTAGCCTATCACTTTAACCCTTTACTCACTAGTGAGTCACTACGGTCGACCACTGTCACCACTGCTGGCTTGCTACTGTCGACGAGAGTCGACAGTCCGCATGAACAGGGAATAGTGCCTATTCAATTGTACGAGAAGAATGCATTTCCTGTTCTTTCATCTATTCACACCTTTCCCCCAATACTAACAACACATTATTTTCTTTTGAGTACATGGTCACTCAAGCATGAATGCATCCATTTACAGTGCACTGTTTATTGGGGGATCTGAAAATAATCCAGCAGCCTACGTATTTATAATGCACAGGGCAAAGAGTTAACTGAAGTGCAGAAACTATACTATACTTTTCAATTAAACTGAGGTTACATTGTCTCGAAATGCCACCCCATTAAATACTCATTTTGACCTGTATAAATGAAGAAATGGTCTCTGGGTATGAGGCGTACTAGGCTTTAAGTACGTCGTTCCGAAGGAGTTGATGATTAAATTCTATGTGTCTCATCGTCTATCCCATGTTTTTGCCACAAGCAATTAATACGGTTTCACAGGACATATGATTAATGATTTATCACATGAATATTATAATCGAAAGAGAAACAGGACATTAAATTCAAAGGACCATTATGAATCTACTTATCTCTAAGAAAGGATAAAGTCCACAACATAATGAAAACAGAATGAGGATGTTATGAAAAAAAGCTCGGTGCTTATTGTTTTCTGGTGTGGGGGATTACATGTAGGTTTATGTTTCACTAATTACAATGGCAGTTTTTCCATCTTGGTGACTTCACGACTGCAATCAAAACTTCAAAAGGATAAAGTTTTATTGGGAACCTGCAATTTACCATGATGCATCTTTTCCTATAATTATTCTATTGAGGAATTACGAAATGTGATTCTTGGTTAAAAGCAGCAAAAAAATATATTCCAGTAACATATAAATTACAATTGATTTCAGAACTGCTTTTCAGTGGATCATAACACATTCAATGATATAGCAATAATTAACTTTTTTGCAATTTACTGTCATGAGACAAAAGTCATATCGGAGGCCGTCATAAGACTTACCTTGGCCAATGGATGATCCATCTGTAGGGAGTAGTGTGTCTGTGTTTTAGGGTTATCAGCTGTCCAAAAAAAACGGGAAAGAAAAATTAGAATTAAATGAAAATGCTGTGACAGTAAACACAGAAAAAGATCAGAGAACAATGCCACATGGGTTGAACAGATTGAAGTTGAAATATCCTTATCTTTTGGAGTGATCCGAGTAGAATGTAGGCTCTGAAGGTACACAAATTTTTCCACATAATTTTTCCTTATTTCGATAGCACTTAAGAAGACTTCAACTGTATCATACGTTTTATAGATTCTATATAAAGTTGGCTATTGGGGTATATGTTTTATAGCTTAACTGTCATACAGGCACAAACTGGAAAAAGCAGAATCATTTTCAAGGTTTTCCCTGATGTCCAGGTTGGCTGGAAACCCTGATACACATTAAATGTGTATATATCTCAATATTGATAACCCTTTGCGTACCACGGGAACAATTTCACATCAAGTCTAGAAACTCACAATGTAATGTGGTACTTAACGAGTTGTCAAATGATTTTACCTCTCAAAAAATGTTATCGAGAAGCTATCCAGGTTCTTACTGGTAATGATTTATGTGTTAAGTACACTACATGTACCTGACAATGATGATGATACCTAGTATACCATCACTACGCGTTGTCATGGGAGCCACTGATGGATATAAATCGTGTCTTTTACCACGAGGAACGCCACATTATCGAGGTCACTTGTTCGGGAATGTTAAATATCCTGTAGCATGCAGTGTAAACACACAATCATGCGATTACTGTCAATGCGATCCTGGTCAATTCATTAAACCAGATCCACGTTTGAAACGCTTCTGAGAGACCATTCAATTATTCACTCATCTTCAACTGGAACATCAAAAGGTAGGTTTTTCTGTTCTAGTCAACACTTATCGCCTTTCTAGTCATTATTTATCTCCTTTCTTTCAATTATTATGATTATTTCTTTTTTTAAATGAGCACACAGAAGTAAATGATACAAAAAAAAATCACACCTCCATGAGTTCAATTTAAAAAAAGATTGAATAATGATAATAATTACGCATTGGAGGACATCTTATGCCCGGGAAGGCCTCGGCGCCGCTTCTGAGCAGGATCATGGGGTTATCCACGCTGGTTTGGGGAAGATGTTCGCACTTGAAATAGACCTTAGGAGCGAAGACGTCGCTTTCCCAAAGGATGCACTGGTTGGCGCCCTGTATGCCTGTCAAGTCAGCGATCTGGGCTCGGAAGTCAGCCAGGTCCCACTGCGGCTCGGCGTAAATCCGGTGAAATTCGCACGTCTGGGCCACGAAGATGTCCGTTGCTTTCATCTTCAGGACGCGCTGGGTGTATTCGAAGAACCTGTCGAAGCTCCACATCTTGGTCATGTTGCACTCCATCAGGTTCGCCAGCATGAATACGACGATTTTGCGCATCTGGGGCGATATGTGACAAGTCTTGGGCAGGTCGTCACTCCACACGATGGCGCCCTTCGCGGAGTCCTGCTGCACGCCGGAAATCATTCCTGATTTCTTGGTGGTCGTGATCCTGTGCCTGGACCAAAGAGTCATTCCAAAGGTGATCGTTTAAGTTTAACCCTTTCAGTATCACACAAAATACCACATAAATTCCATGGATTTTTAGTGAAACACAGAAAACAATGTACATTGAGCCCGAGTGTAGTTTTGGTAAACAGGGAAATATAATTTCTTTTTTTGTTATTGTGATTTTAGATAGACCTTTATCGTCTATTAACACCCTGAAAAATCACACCGCACTGAAATGCTTCCATTTTTTTAGAAAATGATGAAAAATCAAAAAGTGTTGGGGGAGGGGGTGGGCAGGTTGAGTGGCAACCGTGGAAATATAAATAGTAATATCTGCTTTCTGATAATTCAAAAAGAAAATCACAATAGTCAAACCTGTCTTTTTGGTCACCTCTCTACAGCAGCCAACCTGTCTATAGTGGCCACTGAAATGATTCCCCTGGAGACAAATCATATATCAAAGAAGCTGTCTATAGCAGCCATCTGTCTATAAAGGCCACATTGTTTTGTTTCCCTTAGGTGGTCAGTATAGAAAGGTTTCATATATTACTACAATTTTCAGCAGGTATGATCTTGTTTCTGATGTCAGTCATGACAAAATTGACAATACCATACTTTGTGAAAGATTAAAGAAAAATGTCTGATTAACCTAAACTATACTTGGGCTTTCATATAAACGTCTAATGTTCAGCACTTACATCACTTCACGATTACTGCGCCCTCCAAACGCCCGGAACGGAAGTGATCCTGTGGCTGCATGATAGAAGGTGACTCCAAGAGACCAAAGATCCGTCTGTGCAGTGAAGTGAGTGTGGGTCCTCTTACCAAGCACGGCTCTCTCGTACAGGTCAGGGTGCTGTGTAAAAAACAAAAGGAAAGACATCATCATAAACATATAACTATTCCATTTTGAGAACTAGAATTTGCTTTGTCCTCCATAGCTGGGGGCTTCCAAGACTATGACAAACGATATCTTGGATAATAAACCTTGGAAGTAGGCATTAAGTTATAGAGAACTTATTTGCCCCTCAGTGCTTAGTCCATCAAGTCGCGAGGCAGGCGCTGTACAGACTGCAGTGAACAGGGACATTAATTGAAAAATGGTACTTGGATCAAACTTGTTTCTTCTCTCAGACCAGTACTTTTCCAGGTTTAATTTAAAGATTGTGTCATTCATTTGCACGTCAAAAAACACCTAAATGAATGAAATCAGCTGAAATCATATCCAATGTGTAGATTAATATAAATAAATATCTCTCATAGAGACTTGGGGTAAAATATTGAGTTTTGGTGATAATCTGGACGGTTAAACTTCATCCTTTTTCAAATTACCCAGAAGAAATTTAAAAAAATCTGCGACATCAAACGTGCACGTGCCGTTCCAAAATTGCGCGATCAGCCGTTAGCCAAATGTTGTGCAGAGGTTAGCTGTTTAACCAATCAGTGCGCTCCGCTGGTCTTGCGACGATACACATAACCGCGATTCACAGTTTGAGCAAAACTGAAACTCACGGAAAGAACAACATTCTGGTAACATGTCGTTATTAGTTTTTCTCATAAAACAACATTCATGACGTATGGATATCAAACTTTCAACACACCATTTGTAAATACTAAACTAGTACCATTTGGTATTGATAATGAAGGGAAGTAATGGACTTGCACATCCATGACACAATCTTACTAGATGAGTATCTTCATCTACATGTATGCATTCATTTATTTAGCTCATGGACAGCTGTACAAATGGGTAATTGCATTATCTGTTGTTGTACTCTAGAAGCCCCTCAGCTACTGTATGGTGCACCACACACATCAAAGTCTCGAAACCAAATAGGTCTATACTGACCCCAGTTGGGTTGACAAAAAAAAATAAATGAACTATCTATAAAGTATATTACATTTGGTCTTTTAAGAGCAAGAGACAAAAAGTACTTACAACTCACTACAAATATTTATACAACAAAATTAATGTTTTGAACAATTCTTCAGTCTTTGTTCATTCTTATTTTATTAAAGGTATTGGTCTAACATTTACCACAGTTAAAAATACTCAGCGCGCATGATTCCCCATGCTACCAGTGTCTTTGTATTGAGGTCTAAAATGAAGCCCGTGAAAAACTTATATTCAAAATGATTTATTTAGTGCTTTAAAAAGTGAAAATCGTAAGTTGACCAGATTCACTTGCCCATTTCCTCATAGACTTATGTGTGTACACCTAGGTTAATAAAACTCGCCCCGAGGTTTTATTTGTTTATTCATGTATAACTTGCCATTGGCAGTGTAACTTTTTCCAAACTTTTGTATTCTAGGGTGTTTATTTATCCATTTTGAACACTACTATGTAGCTCAGATATCAAAGTTTGACAATTTTTTAAATTGAAGCTCCACAATGGTAGCCTATCACACTTTAACATTTACAACTATTCACTCTTTATTGTCTGGAAAACAGTTGATGGTAGGCCCATTAGGGGATCCCAATAATGGAGGATTCAGTAGATACCAAAGGTCATTAGTTATAATGACTACTATCTTTACATAAGTTGTGGACAGTGCTGTTGTATGGACATTAATTACACAAGCCACAGGAAGTATGTAGAAAAAGTAGTCATGATACAGCTTGACAGGTTTCTGGGCAATAGCTTAATATGTCTGGTAAGCAGATTTGACATTGTACAGTTATACATGTAGCTTAGACTAGATGAAACAGTGATTGTATTAGACAAATATGTCAAACTACAGACCTCACAATCCATCCATTCATACAATACAATGCACAAAACTTATAGGTCATTCTTATACAGATGTATACACTGAAAAGAAAAAACATTTTATTCTCAACAGGAAATTGGACAAAATCTATCTGGAAGAGTTAGTTTTGATATCCATTATAATTATGAAGAGTTTCCTGTAAGTTGTCCATTAGATTGTACAGAAATGACTCTGGAAGTAGTCAGGCGCACAAATCCATTTTTAATGTAGGGGGGACATCACATGCAGGAACCCACCTGACAATTTGTTTTGTACTTGCCAAATTACTAGCCAAACAACTTCTGACAAGCGGGGGGCAGGGGGCCAACGACGACCAAAACCATTTTTTTGCCCGCCCAAAAAAAAAATTACCTGCCAAACATTTGATATTGTGTCCCCCATCTTAAAAATCGTGTGTTAGACCCATTTAATAAATTGTCAAACTTCGCTATCTGGCATATCTGACGGTGTTTGAATGGACAAATAAATACTCTAGAACAAGGTTCAAATTGTTATGCTGTCACTTGTAAAATATGTACAGCTAAAAATTGGCACATGAATTATTCTCGGCCGAGAAAATATCCGTAATACAGCAGTCTATAGGAGGAAAACTGGAATCATTTAGAACTTTTATTTTCCAGGGCTTCATTTTTAGACCTTATCAAAGACATTAGTGGAATCATGCACATTTAGCTCACATTTTTTTTTCTAATGGAGCTATTGTTATACAATGCCTTTAAGGCATTATTATTGCAGAAATGATTTTGCAGTTTGCACTTTTGAGTTTTTTACCATTGAAAGGCACAATACAAATATATCTGATGGAGTACAGAACTGGAAAAAATAAATTCAACAAAATGGGAGATTTCTATTTGGTATTTTTATCATCACGTAATGTACCATTGGGTCAGGAAAGAATTTTTGCACAAGTATTCAAAAGAAGTTGACATGGGGTCATGCATATAGCCTACATTTTTTAAGTCCATGAAAACTATGACAATCTTATTTGTATTTCTAATAGAATAGGTTTTTAAAATATAGCTGCAGGCATCAAGTGAAAAGCACAAAACTACTATACATTCTTTGAAAGATGTTAAAATAGGTGTGTATGATGCAAACAAACCAGATTTGTAAAGAATTCATAAGTACAGTGAAGCATTACATGCCATACAAATTTTTACAACAGATTGCTTTGTTAATATATATATTTTTTTAGTTGGG
>JZLH01S0625149.1:48926-62719 GCA_001188425.1 Eucidaris tribuloides | reverse complement strand
TCCAAGGTAAAATATTCATATAAAAAAATAATCTCAAAATCACGAAAACAATTTTTAATATTTTTTTTCTAAGTGTCTACTTTTTTTGATACACGCTGTATAGTGTCTTTAAAGGGCATCACAACTTAGAGTAAATGTAACAAATATCTGATACACACACATGTACATGTAGATGCAAGACTTCTTGAGGAATTAACCCTCTAAAACCCATTTTTCTTAAGTGACGCACAGTGGCATCATGTCATATACATTAAAATTAATCAACATTTAATTAAATACACATAAAAAGTAGTAGTAGAAGTAGTACATGAAGTTCTTAGTAGTTGTAGTAGTAGTAGTAGTAGTAGTACATGAAGTTCTTAGTAGTAGTAGTAGTAATCGTAGAAGCAGTAGCAAGAGCAGTTAGTAGTAGTAGCAGTGGTAGTAGCAGCACTAGTAGCAGTAGTAGTTGTAGTAGTCATGGTAGTTAGTAGTAGAAGTAGTAGTAGTAGTAGTAGTAGTAGTAGTAGTAATAGTAGGAGTAGTAGTAGTACATGTATAGTAGTAGCAGTAGTAATTAGTAGTAGTAGAGATATATTGGCAGTTACTCCAAATCTGAGAAGCTCAACAAAATAACTTACAAAGCAAAGTTGACAACAGCTCCAACAGTCAGCAATGCTAGCCTGGTCTGCAATAAAAAAAGCATCGAAATAATGCATGATTGGCTAATGCATGTATCAGTTTTAAGTGCTCAAAAGCTCATATACATGAACCTCACAGTCCTACACAGCAAGCAGCTAGTATTACTGTCACTAATTACAGATCTACACGTATTAAAGAAGCAGCCATTGGTGCTTATATTTCTTAAATAACAAATGGCTGAATTAAATCAATTAATATGCTTTAATGAACAAAAAAATTGAGCTAATTACATGTACACGTAGTACCATACTCGTTAACTTTTAATTTTATTTCAAATTTACATCATGATCATCAAGTGATAAGAAATTGTATTCCACCATAATATATATGTACTTTTTATTCAGAAAGCTGTTTTCAAACTTCCTGCATCAACCATAGCCCACTAAGTACCACTACTGTGCCAAAATATAGTTCAGTCTGATTTATTTTTGTTCGCTTCAAAATATAGTAGCTATGATTCATTATGGAACTTGCGATATCTCATTCAAAATACAATAATTATCACACAAAATTCTATTTAGACAGACGCAGGTAAAAGTATTTAAAAAATGTCTTTCTAGGTTAAAAATTGGCAGTGCAATATAGTAGCTATTTACAATACACACACAAAAATCCACAAGTATTTGTAGCTTGTATATTTCAATGTGGCACACAAGGTGATCAGTCCACAACATAAGTAAAAGTTTGGTGCTGGACTTATTTTTGTCTTATATATGAAGTAATTTTTATCCCACTCCCAGTGGCACTTTTATCCGCTCTCCATCCCTTTTGTTTTACTTCTTGTCATTGTTTGCTGACTCACCCGAGTCCAGAAATCCTTAAAACTAAAAGCAAAATGTAGCCTACAGTACTCTACCCCTCAAAATGCTCCATCTGTAGTATTCCCAGTACAATTTTACTCATTGTATGATTGACTACATGTTTGAATCAGAAATATATTTACCCAGGCAAATATATAAACATACATACATACAATGCTGAAATGTAATGCTATATACTAATACTGTGGATATATAAATAGAAATATATTCAAATATACCTAAGATCTACATGTATATATCAAATTTCTATCCAAATAAATAAATGTAAGTTAGTCCAGGGTAGCATATAAAGAAGCTTAGATCTCCAACAAAATCCAAGTCTATAATTATAACAAGACACTCAGTGTGGGGCTTTGACACGTGGTTTGCATGTATGTCATCAATAGCATTGCAACCAGATAGTCTTTCTCTAACTGTTCTGTAGACTGTTGGTGTAAGTGATACATGTACCATAGAGATATGAGTACTGTAGAACGAGGAAGTAAAATGATCAGGAATATTAGTTTACAAGGAAGTCTTCCCGTTGCATCAGGTCATGTCCCAATGGACATTGATCCGTATTCACATATTTTAAAGACTCCTCTTAGCTCAAGAAAGGCCATGCATTTTGAAATTAATTTTGAGAGTTGCTTGCCTCTGTCTACCCTTATCACCCCATACATATTCTATGAATATTTAGGCACAAAAATAATTATATCAGCTATACCATGATCCATTATCACTATCACCATGACCACCATCACCCCCACCCCTACCACCACCATCACCACCATCATCATCATCATCATCATCATCATCATCATCATCATCATCACCGCCATCACATCACCAACACCCATGATCATCATCATCATCACCACTACCATCATCATCACCACTACCATCTTCTCTTCTTTCTTTCATCACCACCACCGCCATCATCATCTCCACCATCATCATCATCACCACCACCACCATCATCATCACCACCACCACCACCACCATCACCACTACCATCATCATCATGCATCATTATCATCACCACCACCACCACCATCATTATCTGTTTGGTATTTTATACTTTGGACTTAAAAATATATATATTTTTTCACTTTCTACTTACCCTGTGCACTGGCTTAGCACATGTAAAAATATCAGTTTTGCAAATGATGAAGGTCCGTCTGAAGATTCCCCAGTCTGCACATACACAGAAATGATGAAAAATAACAGATACTAGTAATTAATTTCTCCAACAATATTCTAGTAAATGTAGGAGATGGTGGATGGAATCAAAATTCACTTCATCAGGTGAAACCATTTTGGGGATTTTCTCCGTTTCTTTTTCTCACAGGATACATCATACAGGGATGCCTGTCAGAATTTATGGCAGGGCCTGAAAATTGTCTACAATGAGATAATAAATACACACAAAAGCCTGAAGTACGTATGATATGAAAATAAACTCTCAGAACCTTAATTCAGGCTTTTGGTATCCATGAAAACTGGCATCCCCAATCATAACCTCATTTCTATATTACAGTAATAGGGTTATTGATGAGACCTGTGAAGTCTACTTTTCTAGGTCCTGGGTCTAAAACTGATTTCTTAACAAAATGAATGCTCATGTTCATGTGTGCAGGTCTGAATGTAAGAACATCTGCACAGTCTCTTACACATGTACAAAACTGATAAGTATAAGCGTAATTCCATCCCTTTAGGCTCAGAGTTTCAGAGATGGGTGTTTCACTCAGGAACAGCTTCCCACATTGATTCCAAACAATACTGCACAATGATTTTACGAATGTGCCTACTTCTTTGTGTGTGTTAGTTTTCATACATGTTATTTAACTGAATCAAATGGTTCGGTCCCTATGTTGATGTTTTATAAGTGAAATATGACAGCATAATTTGTAATTTTACATAAAAACATGATACTTTTGTGAGAATGTTGTTAGAGGGTGGAAAATGCTGGAAACAGATTTCAAAAGGTAGAAATAAAACATGAACATGAAATGTCCTTAAACTGTCATTCATCAGTTTTTAATTTTAAAGACTTTTCATGTTAAATGCAGTATGCCTTGATAATTCCATGCATCATTTTTGGTGCATGAACTAGTTCATCCATGTCGTTGACTGGAAGACACCAACTTCCTGTATAGACTAGCAAGCACTAAAAATTATAAATTGAAGCGTAGGAGTAGTGACTCATAACTCATTTTTATTCAAATGCTTTAATCATAATTCCCCCTTCACACTTATATTTGAAAGACATGATCACATAAAATGTTCCACATTGTACAGATTTGTAAGCCTGGATACCGTCACTGCCCTTCCCCTACTCTGCCTCCCCTATCTCCCCCCCCCCCCACTTTCCCCGAAAAAATACCATCAGGAGCAAAAGTAAGTTAATCATCTAAAAAAATATCTACTCATAGTCATACATATAATTGTATATACTTCAATATTCAAGCCACAATCACTACACAACTAATAAAATGATAATGATAATTGCATGGAGTACAAAAACAAAGTATTGGAGTACACAAAACTTTGGAACAATGTAACAAGTAATGCTTGTCAATATCAGTCACCTGACAACTTCAATGTCACCTGACTGTACAGGTATCACCTGACAATTATAATGTATTATGCATTTCTCCTCTGTCCACAGTAAACAAGTGTACTGTCAGATATGGTTACAAGTATGAGACATCAACAGTGTTATCTGATTGGTCAGTTCAAACAGATAATTTGATTGGTCAATTTATACATCTAACCATCCAGGGGTTAAATATGGGCCATCCAGGGTCCTGTTTGGCAAAAGCCACAGAAGAGATGGGAACAACCTTTGAAAAAGAAGTGGAAAAAGAAAATGTACAGGCAATGTACATGTACATGTACTGTTTTTGCACTGTCCATTAAGTTATATTCAGTTTGAATAGGTTTACAGATTGGAGTTATGATTTGCACGTCAAAACATCTTATGATCAATCGCTGATTCAATATACCAATGGTGAAGAATTAATATAAATAAACACCTCTCTAGAGCTTGGGAGGTAAAATATTGAGTTTTGGTTAAATCTGGCGGTTAAACTTCAATCCTTTTCCATTGCTCATGGAGCAAATTTAAAAATCCGCGACGTCAAACGTGGCACGTGGTTTCAAAAATGGTCGGATCGAGCGATTAGCCAACGTCGCACAGGGAGATAGACGATTGACATCAGGGCGCCGCTCGTCTTGCCTACGGTGCACGTAACCGTGATTCGCATTTTGAGCAAATTGAATCACAGAAAAGAACACATTCTGGTAACATGTCGTTATTGTTTTATCTCATAAAACAACAAATTCATGACGTATGGAATCTCAGACTTTCAAACACACCGTTTGTAAGTACTAATACTTACCGTTTGGTATTGATTGAATGGAAGTAATGCGAACTGAAATCATTACCAATCTTTACAGCAAATTATAACTGATTTTGAAACTGGTCATTAAGGTGATTGAAACGTTTTCAATCACTTACTAAATGATTTTAAAAAATTGAATACAAACAAATATGACAATTGCTCACATTTGACATAAAGAAAAACAAATAATTCAGGCAATTTAATATGTAATTTAAGAATTATAGCCAATTTAATCTATACGAATTCATTGCGTCGTCTTCTTTAATAATGCATTCACTCCATTCAGGGGTGAAATATAAGTCATCCAAGGTACAGTACTGCTTGGCAAGACCTGCATTGAAGAACGAGGAATAAGCTTCTCAAAATATATGTGATGAAATTGGCAATAGGCACTTTCCTTTTAGCATGACTTTGAGATCATGCACATCAATGTGTATTGTATTTCATATAATAAGATTTATGATACAATTAGATAAATCATACCTCAGATCTTTTCAAATCAATATTTATTTCTCAAAAAATATTTTCTTTTAAATTGAAAGTATACAAAGTGCACTGACTGCACTCTGATAGAGAAGACACATTATACATGAAGACAAATGAAACATATTATAAGGTATGTAACCTCAATTTGACCTCTTTAATTTAAACTGACATTGTCATCTTGCATGTGATTTGACGTATGCTTACAGCAAACACTTGCCTTCCCTAATCAGTGGCCCAAATTTTCATTCTTTGTCTATTACCAATTAGGGGTGGTACATGCATTTTTCAATTGTCCCTTCTAAATGTAATAATTTCTGGCATTTTGAGGAAATATGATGAAAACAGCAAATTGAAGAACTTGATTGAGAATAAAATAAAACAAAGTTACAAGCAAATTACTTCTAGTTGGGAGTCCCATGGCTTGAACAAATGCGTGATGACAAATTTATAGTCAGCTAAGTAACTTTTGGCAATTTATCAAAACCACAACACCCTTCTGGATTTTTTTAAAGATATTATCAGCCGCAATGCTCAGAAAATGTTGTGGTTGAGCAGATAAAATCAAAGCCGACATACGATACTAGTAACATGGATGTGTGCAGACTGCAGTTCATATGATGTGTATGAGAGTGAGGGGAGAACTCACAAGAAGTAAAAGATGTTGGGCAGATAAATCAATTATTTAATTGGATTTTCATCTGTTTTGTGCTCCAAAGAGAACATAAGAAAGATTGGATAATTGCAATAAAGATGAATGTGAAAGAAAAGAAGCAGCAATCAATGATGACAAAGAAGTGACAATCATGAGAAAAAGGGAAGACAAAGAAGATAAGTGAAGAACAAAAAGAACAAGAAAAAGAAGACAAAAGAAAAGAAAGAGGAAGAATGAAAGAAAAGAACAAGAAGAACAAACTTTTGCAAGAACCTGAGAGAAGAAAAAAAGAAGCAGGAGAAGGAAAGAAAAGAATAAGAAGAAGAACAAACTTTTACAAGAACCTGACAGAAGAAAAAAAGAAGCAGGAGAAGGAAAGAAAAGAACAACAAGAGGAACAAACTTTTACAAGAACCTGAAGGAAGAAAAAAAGGAGCAAGAGAAGGAAGAAAGAAAAAAAACATAAGAGAAAAAGAAAAGGAATAACAGAAGGTGATGAAGATGATAAAGAAGAAGATCAAGGAGGTGGAGAAGGAGCAGGAGGAGACAAACAAAAGAAGAAGATGAAGATGACATTTGCAAAGTGATATAATGTAATTTTACATTTTTGTTATTCCTTAGTTCTTCAATATCTGCAGAAGATAAATTATTTTCAACTACTTGCCTATCATTAACTACACTGATCCTTTTAAATCACTCGTTCAAATATCTTTTTTTCCCAGTGTTAAAACCAATTTTATTTTGACCCGTTGGCTACGGGAACCGGATGTGGCCTGTGTTAACTCTATGGGATTTTCAGAATCTCGGAGGCAACGGGGTTAATATAATACACATTTGGCATTTCAAAAAAAAAATATTCAAGAAGAAACATTGACTCTTGAAAGTTCAACAATTTCCGAGTTTTTTGTTTTCTTCAGTGAAACTTTCACATTATACCATCCTCACAAGACTTGACAGTTCCACATAGGAATGAAATCAATCAGATCTAACCTTGTACGTTTGTGATCATATGCATTGCTAACATTGCTCATGACATGCATTGCACATGTACGACCTTCACACATCTATGATGGTATGACAAATGACAGATAATTGATAAAAGTATGTGATATCACATCAAATAAATGATCTCACACAAAATGTAAGGAGCAAATACAAACAGGGAAGGCAAAAAGAAAAACAGACATCAAGTTGAATCATCAACCTTGAGACAATAGTTTCAGGGTCCCTGGGAGAGGTTTGAGTAGGAGAATTTTCAGTCTGACCACAATAACCTTCAACCTACAAGACTCAGAGACTTATATTAAATATAGCCTGGACAGATGAGGTAATTCAAGCCATTTTGGCGGCCACACAAGTAACCAACTTCCGGTGAGAGGAACACTACAAAGTACATGCAAGAACAATATATTATAGACATGTATGTTTTTCCCTACTGCCAAGTATTGGTCAGTGGGTGTTTAAACTCTTTCTCCCAGAAAATTTCTAAGGTTGGTTGGGGCCAGGACCTGATTGTTTGTTTGTTTGCTTATTGTCGTTTTTGTTGGGGTGGATTGCACTGTTGAGCAAGGTAATCATGAAATAACTTGGTTGTCCTTAAGCAAGAAACTCTTGCCATTAAACTGTGTTTTAATGTCAAACAAATTACAATGTCTTGTATCAATATGGTATTGAAAAGTAATCAGTGTGGCCAGATGAATCAATTAACACATTTGACATGTTTGTTTGTTTGTGGTAGAATCATCTGATGTTATTACCTACTTTGAATTATTTTTCTCGATTCATGTGTTAACCCCTTGTTAATATACTTCAGATGGGCAAAAATGACCATGTGCCCATATATAAGAGGAACATAGAGTGTACACTGCCCCCCCCCCCCCCATGAAAGGGACATAACTGACAATTTTGGACAAATGTTTGGAGATATTGAAGCAATATGTTATTTTTTCAACACGTAAAGCCCTATTTGCGTGTCTTTTAACAAACAGATTATGAAACAAAGGGACACTTCTAATATTTTTTTGTTCTGCATGTTCAACATTATGTACTGAGTCCCCTACACTATATAACTCAATTTTGAAAAAAATGTCAGTTATGCCCTTTTGTTGGGGGGGGGGGCAGTACAGTATGTTTGCTTGCCCATGTATTATTTTTTCTTGAACACTTTGGGAACAATTAGTTGAGCTCAGCCTTACGTGATGACTAACTGCCACATACATGTAAGCACTAAATTTGATAAAACAAGGAAGGGTCTACCACTCTTATCACCAACTCTCTCCTCTTCACCCTTTTTGTGCTCTGTTTTATCCAAACATCAGTTGGAGTGTCATACATATTAATTCAGGTTTACTACATGTAAAGACCGGGCAAGTGGCTCAGTGTAGAGCGTCCGCTTCTGGTCCAGGAGGTCGCGGGTTCAAGCCCCGACCGGGTCATACCAAAGACCATTATAAAAATGGTACCTACTGCCTCTTGGCCTGGCACTCGGATATCTAGATGGTATAGGGAGTTAAACGTATGGGACTACCAGAGGACTAACCTCCCCTGTAGTCAAACTGTCTTATGCAGCCATGTTGCCTAGGGTTACTGAAATGGAGATAGGCGCCGTTCGATGTTCCAATTAGGAGCGGGACGGGTTTAAGTTTTTAACATGTAAATACAACATAATTTACATGTGCAAATACATTGTTCTGTTTGATGGCCCCACAAAGAGTCTACAAAAGACTTGTGCTTTTTAAATCTTGTTCATTCTTTCAAATGGGCATTTACAGAGGTTTTATTTGATATGTGTCGATTTTTTTTTAATTCCTTTTTATGCAATACAAATTCACTGAAATGATTAAGTATGGATTTGCCTTACAGAGTGACAGTTCCCCTGCAAGTCTCCCATGGGGGTTCCCCATGGGGTATCCCTGGGAGTTCCCCACCTGCAGCTTTCCCTGGGGGTTACCCCAATGGTTCCTTGTGGTCCCCGGCCCAGGGCTGTCTTGAGACCCTGTCTGGGTCCTAGAGCTGGAAGGTTTCCAGAAGTTTCTGTTCACCTGTTAGTGACAAACAACAACATGAAGACACAGATCCCTGGGAGAAGGGGTGCAGGATGGGCGCTGTAGCACTCCTAGAGTTTGATGAATCTTTTTTTTTTCTTGTTTCTTCTTATTTTGTGCATTAGTGGAAATTTAATTATGTTTATTCACACCCCACTGAAAAATTCTCTTCCAAGTTTTGAGGTTTTAACCTGACCCTGCCAAAAGTTATTGCAGTGGTGACTGAGCAACTACATGTATTTCAACCCATTGAAGACAATGAACGTGATATCTAAGGCTGGTGTCCATGGAAAATATGTGTAATATTGAAATCAATTGAGTATATGAATATAAAAATGACCCAAGTCTATTTTAGAAATCTGTCTTTATTGTCCAATATGAAACCAAAGATGACATTTCTAGTCAGCCAAATCATTAGTGTATTATTACCAGATATTTACAAATTATCTACCAGAAGTTCGGTTAATTTGAGCTGTCATTTTTGATTTAATATGGGACAATAAAGACTGATGTCCCAAATGGACTTGGGTCATTCTTATATTCAGATACTCAATTTTCTCCAGCAGGTTTAACCCACTGAATTCATCCCTTGGACTAACTATATTAAAAATAATACCAAAATATGCTGGTACTGTTTCAGGAAACATACAGCTTTGAAGAAAATGTACTACTCACAAGTAACATGTCAACTATTTCACACACATACAATTTTACCTTCAATAGCTCTAGGCTACATGTAGTTCTGTCATTTGAATTGACAATAATTGTCAAATGGTGTTGAAATCATATTTGCATGTACATGTGCAAACACAAAGGTTGCACGGTACACTACATGTACTCCAAATACTGTAACAACATTTTCCAAACAGCATTCTAACTGCAATATGGAAAAAAAAAACGTGAATGCGCAAGTAGAGAAATATCAAATCTCACAGCGGAAACAATTGATCAGAGAGAGATAGGCGCCGCCCAATGTTATACTTAGGAGCGGGATGGGCTTAAGTTTTTAACATGTAAATACAACATAATTTACATGTGCAAATACATTGTTCTGTTTGATGGCCCCACAAAGAGTCTACAAAAGACTTGTGCTTTTTAAATCTTGTTCTTTCTTTCAAATGGGCATTATAAATCAGTGGTTTGATTTGATATGTGTAGATTTTTTTTAAATTCCTTTTATGCAATACAAATTCACTGAAATGATTAGGTATTTTTATTCATGGATTTGCCTTACAGAGTGACAGCTCCCCTGCAAGTCTCCCACGGGGGTTCCCCATGGGGTATCCCTGGGGGTTCCCCACCTGCAGTCTTCCCTGGGGGTTACCCCAATGGTTCCTTGTGGTCCCGGGCCCAGGGCTGTCTTGAGACCCTGTCTGGGTCCTAGAGCTGGAAGGCTTCCAGAAGTTTCTGTTCACCTGTTAGTGACAAACAACAACATGAAGACACAGATCCCTGGGAGAAGGGGTGCAGGATGGGCGCTGTAGCACTCCTAGAGTTTGATGAATCTTTTGTTTTCTTTCTTCTTCTTAATAGTTTGTGCATTAGTGGAAATTTAATGATGTTTATTGACACCCCATTGAAAAATTCTCTTCCAAGTTATAGTGTGGTTTTGAAAAAAAGGCACTTGACCCTGTCAAAAGTCACTGCAGTGGTGACTGAGCAACTATTTCAACTCATTGAAGACTATGAATGTGATATCTACATGTAAGGCTGGTGTCCATGGAAAATGTGTGTAATATTGAAATCAATTGTCTCCAACAGGGTTAACCCACTGAAATCATCCCTTGCAATAACTATATAGAAAATAATACAAACATATGCTGGTACTGTTTCAGGAAAAATACACCTTACATGAACTTGGGTGTCATTCTTTTGGAGAAAATGTACTACTCACAAGTAACATATCAACTACATGTATTTCACACACATACAGTTTTACCTTCAAAAGCTCTAGGCTACACGTAGTTTTGTCATTTGAATTGACAATAATTGTCAAATGGTATTGAAAACATACTTGCACGTACATGTGTAAACACGAAGGTTCCTCAGTACACCACTCTAAATACTCTAACAATATTTCCCCAACAGCATTTCAACTGCAATATGGAAAAAAGAAATAAATGGGCAAGTAGAGAATATCAAATCTTGCAAGCGGAAACAATTGATCAGAGATAGCATCAGTGATTTCAGTCAACGAGTGGAATTATCGTAATGGAATGATTCCATTACATTCATGTACATGTACGTCACGAGGTAGAGATATTATCTTTAGTTCTCTAGCGGCTCAACAAAATAGGTAATGTACGTATGAGAGATACTAGAGAGGCTATAACTTTCCCCTCCTATACTGAAGTTCATTCTAAAGGTTATGTTGAAGTCTTGACTCATTCACTAATGGACAGTCTTTTTATCTGCCACTCATCCCACCCCTTAAATTTAAAGGATCTTGCCTCCCCCCTGAAATTATCTTAATTTACTGTTCTTTCATAGGGGAAATAAGGGGATGGATGATGGCGGGTGGGGGGGGGGGGCTTTTCCCCTTTAATTTCCTTTGAATCTTGACTAAGCTTTTGAGCTGCTTCATACCCACTGCACAGACTTTTTAGGGGTGACTTAATTGGTGTACATTTGATTTAAGACAAGTCTTTCGATAGATTTAATATTGTTCAGCTGAATCAGATTTTTGATTTCTTTGATTTAATCTTAGTTTCATAATCAATTGTAGTTTGTGAATACACATGGCTGATTTTGCCAACAAGAGATTTAGGCAACAATTTGAATCCTTAGTAAAACAAGATTTGCTTTATGGACAGTACTACCTTGGTTCAAATTACGGTCCACTTGCCCATTACAGACAGAAAAGTACAAAATATTGCTTTATTTGTAAGGGAGGGGGATAAAGCCCATTACATCCTTTTCTGTGCCACCTGACATCCCATAAATATAATTGTCTTTTTGTTGTTTCATATTTTGCAGAAGCATCACTATTTCAACATTCTATTTTGCAGAACTTTTCAGGCCAGTCTAGACTTACACTCCCCACAGCATTTTCACAACTAAACTCTGCATGAGACTAAATTGCAAGAATGCAAAACCTGAAAACGACTGATCGGTTTCTATGACCTTTTTTTAATTCAGGATATGCATTTTCATTTCATTCAACATTCACCCAGATGTTCAGTTGATACTGTAATGCACTTTACTGATGAATAAAAAGATAATTAATGGTTTATGACAGAAATTTGGTCAAAAATGCAATACACAGTGCATGACCTTTAAAACATTTTTTTTCACCATGCCAGCACTGGCCATAGAGTCACAGGCTGTTAAGGTATATTTACAATCAGAGAAAACATGTTTTCAGCTGTTCTTAATTCTGAGACCTTTTTTTTTTTATTCTAGTTAGATATCAAATTAGGGTCACATCTAGCTTGAAGGGGAAAATGTGAATGGAAGTGCAACTTCTCGTCCAATTGAAACACTGAGTGTTATAGTGGATGTGAATGATTCCTGCAGATAAATTCAAAGAACCAAAGTTAATGTGTGAACTTAAGTAAAAATTATTTGTTAGTTCTTTGCATAAATCTCACATGAGGGTGAATTTACAGTGATTGACTGACAACTTCATCAGTTCATTTTTGTCACATCCTTCAAAATCTTTATAATGAACGAATTCAATTTTTTTTATGTACCTATCTTAGTTGGATCAAATCTGATCTAAAACAGTATTGTGTGCAAATACAAAATACAGCCATTAACTCTTAACGTGCCGGAGGATTTCAACCTCTATGGTATGTGTATTATTTGGTGCAGTTCTGCAACTTCGGAACGTTAAAGATAAATGACATGATTGGGGGGTAGTCCTCAACTTGGGCTGAAACTAATCTAGAATCAAGTAAACTATGCAAGGATTCTCTTGTGAAAACCTTGTAGTCAAACGTTGACTCATTCTAAAATAACTTATGTCAATATCCCTTGTGGCAGGCAAAGCTGCTGTGTGGCTTTCTATGGGGCCTATATTTATCGTGCCCTGATAAAATTAATGTTCATGCTTGATTCTCCTTAAGTAAACAAATTAGAGACAAATCCTTCTAGCTGGGAGATCCACTCCAGCTGGTGTATAGTTGGTATATATTTCAACTCATTTGTTTCTTGAGGCATTTTCAAGTGTTCCCAATCATGTCACTAACTGGCTGGTACAAGTTAGCACCACAAATAGTACCCTATTAATAACTGTTAACAGAAAAATGTCAATAGTAATGTTATTTGAATACTCCTCTCTTGAATAGTGAATAGTCCTCTTTGAATTACTCATTAATCTGGTAGGTCTACCAAGGGCGTAGGCTGGTTTAGGCACGGGGAGGTGCACATCTTGGGGAGGTGGAACTAAATTGACATGGGAAGACGCACATCTTAGGGAGGTGGAACTAAAGTTGAGTAAATCAGGCGTTGAAAGCAGAAAAAGTGGTAGAGATTTCATTTTGCTTGCCATGGGCAAAACTCCTATGGCTCTGCGGGGGGGGGGGGGGGGGGGGGTTGTGGCGAGTGAGCACCCGAGTGCACCCCCCCCGAGCCTACGCCCTTGTCTACAAAAATATTTTACTTAAAATTTTCATCTCAACGATTTCTGTGAAATGGGGACGAACATACATTGCAAAATACAGCCTTATAAGATCTTTCAGAAATATAACTTTTTAAATCTTTACCACATTGTAATAAAACT
>JZLH01S0625149.1:20836-31241 GCA_001188425.1 Eucidaris tribuloides | reverse complement strand
ATGGGTATGTGTACTTGTATGAGAGTATTTTAAGAGTGTATGTTTCTATTGCTTACATGTATGCATATCAAAGATTACATTACGACCATAACTGTATGGAATTACAACTTGTTAATCATATACTGGAACTACATGTGTGAGCCACTGATTGTAATCTAAAGAAGATATTAACAGTATTCAAGAAAACCAACCAACCAACCAACCAAAATGACTTGACAAGTGCAAGTTGTCTTTAATTCTGATTATTAACCTCTTATGTACAAGTACAGTAGATGTACATGCATTAATATTCTGCTGCTTCCTGTAAAGTGTAGTCTGAATTTCAGACCTCCCCTGCGAAGCAGGGGCCGTCCACGGAGCAGGATACAGGTTTGGCTGTAGATTCCAGAATAATGGTCTGGCAGTCAGACTATGTAAAGTGCCATACCTATGCTGCAAACATGGGGAATTATCAGTTTCAATCAGATGACAATCATTTGTCCTGTCTACATAATAGTAGCAGATTTTTTTTTTTTTTTTGGGGGGGGGGTATTGATTAGGGGTTGGTCCTACCTCCACCAACTCTTTTTTGGCAAGACCAGTGGGGTGGGGTGGGGTGGGGTGGGGTGGGGTGGGGTGGGGGTATTGAGATACCAGCAGTTTCCTCTTTAACAAAATCCTGAAGTGCCAAGTGATGTATACTTTAGAGTGCTTTGATTTTTTTGAACTTTTCAATATATACCCTACTACAAAAATAACTATAACCAAATTACGCACTCAGATGAGTGATACATACAGTACATGTAAATTTACATGTGGTAAACTCCCCCAACAGAAAAATTGCTGCTGACTGTGGGATTGAAAAAAAAAATTAGAGCAGAGAGTTTAGAAAAGGTTAAAATAGATGCACACACTTACATTTAAAATGGGAAATTATCTCATCCTTTAAATTTAGGGACTACAAAATCAGATATTCTGATCCAAACTCCTGACCATGACAAAAACTTTTCCACCTTTACTGCCCATAACTGGAGGCATATCCCTTTCCTAGCATGGCTAATCAAACAGACTGTCCGTCAGGGGACATTTGATACACCCGAAAATAACATAATAACAACTTGGAATTTTACGGACAGGATGGATTGACAGTCATCTTCCTATCACCCCTGATGATGTCATCAAAATATAGAACATCCTTGTGAGGGGGTGAGCTACCCCTGAGAACCACCATGACAGTTATTTCTCAACCCCCTTTTACACCAACAACAGTTTCTGAATCAGTACTGTATTTAGGTTTGATGTGATATGCCAGTTGTAGTAGTAGTAGTAGCAGAAGTAGTAGTAGAAGTAGTAGAAGTAGTAGAAGTAGTAGAAGTAGTAGAAGTAGAAGTAGTAGTAGTAGTAGTAGCAGTAGCAGTAGCAGTAATAGAAGTAGTAGTAGCACTAGTAGCAGAAGTAAAAGTTGTGGAAGTAGAAGTAGTAATACTAGTAGTAGTGGTAGCAGTAGAAGTAGTAGAATCAATACATGGTGTAGTAGTAGAAGTAATGGTATTAGAAGTAGTAGTGACTGTACAATTACTAATTTAGCTATGGAATTTAGTAGAAGTAATGGTATTAGAAGTAGTAGTGACTGTACAATTACTAATTTAGCTATGGAATTAAAACAAGTTGAAGATGTTCAACTTGAATTTCTCCATATCCAGACATACTGTAGATCCAAATCCATATTCTCATATGACATGCTGATATCACGTTGATATAAATGGGTTTAAGACAGAGAGTCACTATGGATGAACAAAACAGTGGGGTTAAGTGTGTTGGTGTGAATGGGGCTCTAAGCAGAAATACTAATAGGAAGACCAATTTTTTTTCTTGCGTGTGGGAAGTGTGAAGAATGAGAAGGTTGATGGGTACGGACAGACTAGCGCCGGACCGGGACCGGAACAGGAAGTAGGGGGACAAGGGTGCCTCCCCCCCCCCACCATTCCAGCTAGACCCCAAAATATTGGTCAGGTGTCTGGATTGTCCTTTTTTGCCACAAGAAAAGCAGTGAATCACACCAAATCAGCAGAATGGATGACATGCTATGATATATTCAACAGTTGTTTCCTCCTTCTCTCTCTCACATTTCAGAATTATGACTACAAAATTTGACGTAATGACCCTACAGATCTGCAGACTTTGACAATAAGGAAATTTGTTGTTTATTCCATCAATTCACGAAGAAGACTCGTTAGCACCTCCTACAACATAAAACTACATGTACTATACGTAACTATGTTTTTTTTCTCTTACTCTTGTTGAAAGATGTCTTAGTTTATCTTGGAGTGTTTTTGATTACGTAGCCATATTTTATCAATAATATTACGGTCACTTCCATTTTTCCTGTTGCTTTTACAGCACTTCAATGTACCCATGTGGACTCTCCAGTAAGTGTTACAAGGATATCTATAGATATTTGTAAATATACAAATATTTGTATATGTGATAACATGATGATCCTGCTATCATCTTTGTCTCTGTATGATAAATTCATCCATTTAATTAAAACAGATAAACTTTTATGTAAGTTTTTAAGAAGGAGCAATTGGGTGGTGGATGTTAAGTGCATGTGTGATCCATTTAGAGCTAGAGGCCGGCCGGCCGGCTAGCGGAAAGAAGTGATAACGCAATCAGACGAGAACAATTACGAAATGAGTAAAGAGCGAGACATATTGCCAGTTTTCTTTGGTATGAATCACCTCATTTTAATACTGTACACATGTTTTGGTAATCTGAACTTTTCATCATTTCTGATCCCAGTATACATGTATTAGGCCATAACACTACAAAAAACCCTTCATGCACTTCATCTTTTCACCACATTAATCTACTCCTTTTCACCAACTCCCATAATAATTCCATCTCCTTCAAATTCTTCTCCCAACTCACCTTTGACCCAAACCCCTTTCCCCAAATCACCCTTGTTCTTATCCCCTCATCCAAACATCTCGTCCTAAATCACTCGTTGCTACTCCCCTTGACCGTGTATGCCCTTATCCCAATACTACCTTGTCCCCACTCCCCTTTGCCCCAATACTCTTCTCCTAAATCCTCTTTTACTCCAATCTCCCTTGCCTGGGTTGCCCCAACTTCTGTTCTATTTATGTTCAGATCTAATTTTGCAAAATAATAAAATCAATTTGGGGTCAGTTAGACTAAATGCTTACATCAGATATAGATTTGGTAAATTGTTTCTCATGTTGAAAAGTAATATGAGGAGCATGGTTTTAATGTAACTTTGTTCTTCTTTGGCAAAATGAAGATATGTTCAACACATGGCAAGCGAAGATGTAATGCGTCACCAGCTAAAACCTGACTGATTCCCACAAATCTCCAGATGCAACTGTTTCTCTCTATGATTCACATTTCATCAGACCATCATCAGTCCTGGGCACAAGGGTGGAGGGGGATTACCCTGTCTGCTGGCAAGATGGAAGTGAATGACTATGTACATGTAGATACTTTTGTGGGTTTATACCTTTTTTTTGCTTTAATTTTGGCACTCATGCAAATCTGATATTCTGACTCAAGTCTGGGCAAGCCAAATTATGACATGCATATTTCATCAGATGTGAACCCCTCCCAATTTAGCCTGATATTGTAGCATTAGCTATAGCAGACTTTCATTTCCAAACCCAGAATATCACAAACAAAGTTTATAGATTTGTTCCAGTGGTACTGAGACTGGGACATCGATGGTCAAATGATACAGGATGGGGTGGGGTACAGTTTGGGAGTGGTTAGACAAGGGGTGGGGGGGGAATAAACTAGAACAAATGATATACCACATTTCAGGCACTAGATTGTTAAACTGCAGACTCAGTTTAGGAAACAACTGTGTGACTGAGTCACCTGTAGTATTTTAAGAATACAACTATGACATTCCCCCTTCCCAAATATAGACCATATCCCCCCCCCCCCTTCCCATATGCAGGGTTTACAGTCTATGTATTTGTATGGTTACATGTATACATTCATGTGTTCAATGCACAGGGTAGCTACAGTTTATATTATGTGAATATCATTTTCTCCCTCAGTTTTTTCAAATGGGGGATGGGGGCCTTTAAATTTGTGGAAACTTTATTTCAGAGGAAAAAAAAAATGGTTTAATTACATGACAAAACACTGAATTTCCTTACAAACCCATCCATGAGAGAAAAATTGAGCCGGTCATGATCAGAGACACCTACCTTTAATGACCCAAGGGTGCAAACACAGTAATTCAATTAGGTCTTAATTACTCTTAATTAAGATAAGGTGTTTGGAACTCCTCCAGGTTAATTACTACAAGGCTAATGCGACAAGCATTTCAAGCTAAGAGAATGGAGTACCAAAGATTTAGAAGGGACGGTGGATGAAAACAAAAGGGGACACCCCTGTCATATTAATGGTATGTTCCATCAAACAATGAAGAACATACATGCATTGTAATAATGGCTGAATCAATTCCATGTTAACAGGAGAGAGATACCCCAAAAAAGCACAAGCTGAACAAAAGAAATAATTTGGGAACCACATGACCCATTCTGAATTTAAACATGGTTTTCTAATCATGGCCCCAGCAAATTTTCTGTAATATTACCAGTAAAAAATGGGAAGAGGGTGAATTAGCCATACAAGTTTAGCGTAGGCTACACTGGATTCAAAGGTAACCAAAAAGGACAGAAACTTACACAATTATGGTAAAATCTTGATTGATAAAGTGCTGCCTTAGTATACTTCAATTGCTTTCTAAGACCCGATTTACACCAAGCTTTTAGGCCCGCCTCGGGCCGGCCCGAGGCCGGAATAAAGCTTGGTGTAAATGCAAAGGAGGCCCGACATCAATGATAGGGAGACACAATGGGGCGAGTTTTGAAAAGGGAGCCTCTAGGCCAGCCTAATATTTGGTGTAAATGCACAAAATTGCGGGCCCCGGGCCTCCAATTTAGGCCGGCCCGAGGCCGGCCTCGGGCCGGACTTTTGGTGTAAATCGGGCCTTAGAGAGCTATGTTAAATTCTGTCCACCACAAGAGTCCTGACAATTGTGATTAATTTAAGGCTTAGCACAAATAACTGACTAAAGATTAAAAGATTAGGTACTGTATAACTGTTAACAGTTACAAAATTATAGGGCTTAATTGTCAAGCTTGTGTAAACAAAATCCTGCTTTCAACTTTTTTTTAAAGATTGTATCTGCAGTAGCGGCAGCATGACTGTACTACTACTACTAACTTCTGCTTCTACTACTACTACTACTACTACGACTACTTCTGCTACTACTACTACTTCTGCTGCTTCTACTACTACTACTACTACTACGACTACTACTACTACGACTACTACTACTTCTACTACTACTACTACTACTAGTAGTAGTAGTAGTAGTAGTAATAATATACAGTAATAAGAGGTAATTATGCGTAAGCGTCAGGATACTGTGGTGAATAGCGCACTATACATGTAGGAACCAACAGTGGATGCAGAAATAGTACAGTAGCAGTAGTAGTAGTAGGAGTAGTAGGAGTAGTAGTAGTAGTAGTAGTAGTAGTGGTAGTAGTAGTAGTAGTAGTAGTAGTAGTAGTAGTGGTAGAAGTGGTAGTAGTAGTGGTAGTTGTTGTAATAGTTGTAGTCAGAGATGGAGTCGAAGCCGGCCTCGAAGCCAGAATTTGCCGGTCTTGGCCTTGGCCTCGGCCTTGGGCCGAGTCACGTGTACAAAGTCTATGGGAACAATATTTTTCCAGCAGCCTTGTGACTCGGAACTGTCGGCCTTGACTACATCCCTGGTTGTAGTAGTAGTAGTAGTAGTAGTAGTAGTAGTAGTAGTAGAAGTAGCATAGCTATCAAAATATCAAAAATATGCTGGTTTATTCAATCTCTTAAATCATGTACATGTAAGTGTATGTTTTCTTTTTTTTCAGTGGAAATAAACATGGATCCTAAAAACTTGACCGCACACTACTCATTCAAAGTACCTTTGTAACCTTGCCATGCTGTCTATCAAGTCTGTACATCCAAACAAGAAAAAATATCACCATTTTGGTGAGATGCCAAGTTTACTCTGCAATCATAATTAGTTGGCGGTTTCTACTCATCCAGGTATCAATATTTGACACGCAAATCTTCCGTCTGGAAACTGAAAAGCATGCTCTACTACAGTTATATGTCAATATCAAAAATACCTTCAAATCCAAAGGTGATTTGCAAAGCATAACTTACACATACGTTTTTTGCAGAAAGTTGTGTGTGATTCAGAATTTTATGCCAATGTACTGAACTACTGTATATGTATGCTATGCATATATTGGATAACCAAAATTCATGATGGAAATTGATGTGAAAGCGTATCGTATTCTAAAGACACAGTGATATTACATTTTTTTTCACCGCACATGCCAAGAAATAGTCCAAATTGGAGAGTGCTGTTTTATGCATTTTCAAAAAACGAATACAATACATGCAGACTATCTTCATCCAAACATTCAACACAAGATATCTCGTCTCAAGATCCTATAGGAACTGTATTGGGCAATTCCCGTATATTGGACAAATCACAAATTTATATAAATTGGTCTATCGCGAATCGTATTATCATTTTAATGGTTGAATGGGTGAATCATGAAAAACAATGGGACATCATTCTACTCTACATTTTACGTCTTCAACGCACCCTCTAGGAGAATCGGAACCAACATGAAATACCACATGTGGCGATAGTGTGACTAAATTCTCAGTTTTATGAAAATTATTCATTTATTCTGCAGTTTTTTCCATACAATAGCCTCTTCTCATTGTTTTGAAGTAATAAAGCCCCACATATCATACTAAACTCTGAGAAAAGACATGAAATTAAACGCAAATTTTTGGGTGGAACAAATGTAACGTAAACTAACCGTAGACGTAACTAACCATGTTTTGATGTTGTAGTTAAAATGAATTTGATTTATCAATAAGTTATATATCAAATGACTTATTAAGATACCAGAAATAGCATGAATACCACTGTTTGTGTCAGCTGAAAACAGGTTGAGGGAACTTTGAGGACAAAGACATGTCATTTTTTTCCATGTCCTCTTTACGTAACATAACTAACCATAATTAAAGTTCTTATTATTACCCACTAAAACATGTCTCATGATTTCGCTTGATGTTGTGAAGTAGGTGCCAGTCTAGAGAATTTTCAGTACTAAAACAGAGAAATAATATGAAAGCATATTCATGTGAGAGCCAAATGCTGAGTAAAGTTTGTCATAAAGTGTAACGTAACTAATCACGGAATTGCCCATTTAAAGCAAAATCAAACCGTCTTCAATGGGTTAATAAAGAAGCAGACAATGTAGGGTGAAAGGTTGGGATGTGGTCATTTTGCCAACATAAATGTGACTGCATGGGACTGACTAATATAAACACAATTCTGCCGATGATCTGAGCTCATCCACATGATAACACTTGTCTTAATCCATCGTTGTAGCAGGTCCCCAGGACGATAGAACCCACAGGGGATTGAGAGGAACTGGGATATATGAAATTAGCATGTGATTCAGTGCACGCCAAGCGTGCCTCACCACAGAGTTTAGTCATGTTACGGTCCTAGCTAATTACGGTAACATGTAGTTCCATCCCAATATTGAAATAAACTGCCAGTACACACTGACCTAGCTAGCCATGGAAAGTTTACTGAGAATTTGAAACTTCAGTTCATCACAAAAAACTCTTGATCAGCTAAGCATACCTCCCTCTCCTTTGCCATGCAGTTCTAACTATCAAGGTAAAAAAAAAAGTGCTATCTTTCATGAAAATAGTAAATACACAAGTGTTTTACTGTGAAAAGAAAAGTATCCAGCTGGTATATAAGCACCAAATCAAATTTTGCAATATGATACTGGAAACTATGGCCGCAGCAAAAAACATGTAAATTTAATTCCTCAATTCAACTCAGATCGACACGTTAGGTAGGTCGGTACGTGTCAGCCTGGAAAGTTAAGAGTTAATGTTTACGTAAAGAGCTAGCTAGCTACTAAAACTGTTATACTAACAGTTTAAATATGTACTTTATGTTTTCTTTGTTGTTGTAGGCTGGAGAAAAAAATCTTACATATGAGTGTGTGTAATATCTCACTGTCAGGCTTTGTTTTCAAAATCACAGATTATTTATTTTTATTTTTTTATATATTTATTGTGATAAAAACTCAAACCAGAAGGTGGATTGAGTGTTCCATTACCAACCTAGTTTGACTGTTCCCATGTAGTAGATTTGTGCGCTGAGCCCGAAGCATGTCAGCATGTGAATGATGAAGAATACAATGTAGAAGTACAGCGATGAAAATACCTGGAGAAATGAAAAGAAAAGAAAACAGGATGGTTCAATTAATTAAAAAGTTCATTTGATAATTTAGCTGGCAAACTACTACCGATACATCATTTAATTGCTAATATAAGTAGACAATACAAGTGGCAAATATATATTTTGTATTATATATTTGTGTGTCCTACTTGTAAGGATCTTAAAGGTAGGGGATCTCTTTTGCATGCTTAAAAATTAACATTGTGTAAATACAACGGCAGTTAGAAGAAAATGCCATCTGGGAACCTTTACCAAAATACAGGAGCTAGAAATTCAGTTTTAGTGGAATTATAGTGACTGTTAGACTCAGATTTGAATTTTTTTCTCGCGAGAAAAAAATTCCTACTATAGAATGTACACGAAACAGCTATTGTTTTTCTTTCGCATTTTTTGAATTCTAGGTAATTACTGACCCCCAGATTTCACAGACATGCCCTTCATCAATAGTCTAAGGGCATGGATTATCCTTTCCTGGTCTGTGGGGATGTTTGCAAATGAGATCCACTACCTTTAAGATATTATGCAACAATTAAAACTCAGACTTACATGTATACATGTAGGTGCAAATGCCCTCAGGAATTCTATTCATGTGTGTGTGTGTGGGTTGGGGGGGGGGGGAGGGCACACCTGGATGCAACAATACTCAGACTTACATCAATGCCAAGCTAGCAATCTCAGTAGACAAAAACATTTCGACCAAAAATATTCAGTTTCTTTCAAAAATGAGGAAATTATACATTTTCCGTATGCTTATCAACGTTTTGAATAACATATTTTTATTGAAAATAATATCTCCTGATTTTTTTTATGATAAGAAAAAATATGTTACATGTGGTAGAATACAGTTGCCATCTGTAAGAATGTCATTTGTTAGAACACAGTGTCATTGATACATGTATCATTCAAAATTGGGCATGAATATTGGTCGCAATTTCATTTATGTTGATTTCATGGAATTTCCAGCAAAACCCAAGGAAATCCAATATGAGCTTGCCCGAGGTTTGCTAGAATATTTCTGAATCTCCATAGAAGCATATGTACATGTATGCCTTGGCAGTATTTTCTGCTGCAAGTTGGTGAGAAAAAAAACCCCCACGTCTCAAACCTACAGTAACGTTAAAAAATGTTTTGTTTTAGCTCGTTTTGTATGCTGTGAGAAAAATTCATCATTATATTTGTCACTCTTAACGTGCCAGGGGATTTAAAACTGTATGGAGTTTATGTGTATTATTTGGTGCAGATCTGTGACTTTGGGACGTTAAGAGTTAATGTGAACCTGGTGCTTTATAACCCCAAAAAACAAACAAAAAAAAAAACCACACCATCAAAATGCAGACAATTGTAAAAATATTGTTAATATTGGAGTTTCCTGCATGCAGATGCAGAAAAGTATCACCAATGAGTACTGTATACGCAGCTACAGAAATAGTATGTAAACTAGTTCTGTGGAAATAAAAAACATGGAAATATGAACCAGCTCTACTAGTGGAAATAGAAATCTTTCCAATAACTTGTTGTGGGCAAAAACGTGGCTCACCGAGTAAAATAAATACTCAACACTCTCTCTACGATAAAGTCATGTGTATCATGAATCTGTAATTAAGCTTTGATTGGTGATCCGCGTAACCGCGGATCACCATAGATTTCGTCAAAATTATTTTTCTTTATTCGTGTTTCTTTCTGGTCATTTTTTGTTCAGACGATAACTTAAGAACTATAGCGTTAATAATCTTGTAACTTTGCATAGTTATGTCTCATGCCAATACCTTGGGGTGGTAGTCCGGTCAAAGTGATAGAGCACCTGTGACGTCATTTATTTTACGTCAAAAGCCAAAAGTTAGACTTAACCTACATTTGCGATATCTCAAGCCGGCGGAGAACTAAAATAACCAAATTTGGCAAAGGTCAAGCTAAGGTCACGACGCAACTTTTGGACCATACCCCGCGTGACGACGGGCGCGTAAAATGCAAAAATGCGCCAAATGACTTCTTATTGACAGATCTATACATTTCAGGTCATTTGGAGCATTTTGGTGCGCGCGCGTACGCGCGCGTTTTTTT
>JZLH01S0625149.1:0-13577 GCA_001188425.1 Eucidaris tribuloides | reverse complement strand
AGATGAAAATAATTACTAGATAATGAGGCAACTTAAAGGCAGGGCATCTCTTTTGTATGCCTAAAAATTAACATTGTGTAAATACACTGGCATTTAGAAGAAAATGCCATTTGGAAACTTTTACCAAAATATAGGAGCTAGAAACTCAGTTCTAGTGGAATTATAGTGACTGTTAGACTCTGATTTGAATTTTTTTTCTTGCGAAAAAAAGAATCCTACCATAGAATGTACATGTACACTAAACCACTATTGTTTTTCTTTCGCATTTTTCAAATTCTAGGCAATTATTGACCCCCAGATTTCACAGACATGCCCTTCATCAATAGCCTAAGGGCATGGATTATCTTTTCCTGGTCTTCGGGGATGTTTGAAAATGAGATCCACTGCCTTTACCCCATTGGCTACGGGATCTGGATGTGCCCTGCGTTGTTAACACAGTTAACAATTATAATTTCCACCATTATCACCCCTCCCCAAACAAATACATGCATATAATAAATGCATGAAGAAATAAATGAATTAATGGAAATTTTACAAGTGACTACAAAATTAGTACTGCAAATTTCATTATATTCAATAGAACAGATGTTTTCACATTAAAAAAAATGAAAAAAAAAATAATTTTTAATTTCTATTATCTTGATATCTAATCAAAGATGTTTATTTCAATTATATGTATAAAATTTGTCGTTCAGAATTCTTGGTTTATATTCTAATTATGTTCTCCTTTCCTTCTTAAAGTGATAGGCTACCATTTTGGAGCTTCAATTTAAAAAATTATTAAACTTTGATATCTGAGCTATATAGTTGTGTTTGAATAGACAAATAAACACCCTAGAATACAAAAGTTTGGAAATTTATGCTGCCACTGGCAAGATATGAATGAATAAATAATTAATACTCGGGATGAGTAAAAAAAATAGCCTAAATCTGCACACAGTATGTCTATGGGAGGAAATGGGCAAGTGAATCTGGTCAACGTACGATTTTGACTTTTTTTAAAGCACTAAAAAATCATTTTGAAATACAATTTTTTCAGGGCTTCATTTTTAGACCTTATCAAAGATACTGGTAGCATGGGGAATCATGTAGCTCAGATTTTTTTAACTGTGGCAAATGTTAGCCAGTGGCTTTAAATAAGATTTATACTATTTAATTCCAAAACTACTTTTTTTCTCATTTTATTAAACCCTGGAAGAGTGTGCTTTCTAATAGTTAAAAAAAATTTGAATCAATATTTTTTAAATATTTTTATATAGTGTAATAATTTGTAAAATGCTGACAAGCCCCCCTCCCCCATGTCTTTGGTGGGGGTAGGGTATAAGTTTCTAATAACTTCCCCTTCCCTATCACCTTCCCACATCCTAATCCCATTAACGTCAAAACATAATGCCATTTTCTCCAATGAGATCATACCTTCCCTGACTGGCCAGCCACAACCCACGCAAATCAAGATATATATAATCATCGTCATCCTCAAAATCTATTTTTATAAACCGTTCATTGTCTTGATATCAACAAAGTCAAGTTAACCATGGAGATAACGATCTCTGTATACGTCTGTATATTTGCGGATACCTGTACCAATTTTACTGAGTGTTTAACACTTTGATTGCTAGGCTAAAATGACATACATGTAAGGTCTTCCCAGAAACTGATTTGTTTATAACAAAGATTAAATTCACAAAGCATATATATTTTTTTCTAAGTATTGAAATACAGCCAGATAATATTTGCTGATACCACATTACCAGTCTTACCTATTTGCCACAGGAAAGCAAGGGGACACTCAGTCCTAAGCACCTAAGTCAGTCAAGTAAGTCAGCAAGTCACTTATGGGGAAGATATTTCAAATCACGAGTGAACAAGGTGCAAACACTTCTGGATATCAGACCAACAAAACTATGTAAGAAATTTAAGGAATGCCAAGAACCATAGATTCATTGACATTTCAGTATCTGTATTAGCCAGCTTCAGCTAATTCAAATTTGATGTTCATCCACATCAAATAAACTAAATGTTTTTCTTACCTTTCTCACAAGATGAACCCACTGAGAGAAATACAAACAATTTGAATTCCATATGTTGTTTCTATCAACACCTGGAATCTAAACTTGTGTAATTGCCAACGATTACAACATTGTCTTCATAATCAGTCCAGTTTGTTTGTGATGGAAAACAGTTTGCTTGCATAGTGATGAATTCAAGATGAAATTAACGATCTTGAAACTGAGATGGGAGTATTTTAACACTAACTGTCAAGTCAAAAAGGGGCCCAAAAATACTCCCAAATTTAAAAGTTTCTGATCAATAACTTACTACTTTTAGATTTAAATGTTAATGGCAGATAGCAGTGATTCACTGTAGGTCTACATGGATTGATTATCTCAACAACAAAATTGACACTTCAAGAGGATAACTTGTTACTTTTGAATCGTACCATTAGGTTAGACTCAGTTACCTATTAAAATCTTACAAATTTATAGCCTTAGAATTGTTGAAATGTTTATTGTAATGGATAGTTACAACTACTACACAATTCCTGTGACAAGGGGCTTGCCTATAAAATAAAGGATAAATAATTGGCTATAATTAAGCCCTTTAAATAATCAAGGTCAACTATTTAAAGAAAACTCTGATCTCACCTGGCCAGGTAAGTTAATCAAGAAGAACTTACTACCACATAGCTTACTCAAATACCTGTGATCAATCAATTCAGACAGATAATAATACCAATTACTACACTACTATCACCACGATAACTCTCTTGGAGTAAATACGTCATTTTCTGCATGGGCAATCCCGATCGATTAGTAGATTCAATCCGCAATGGGAAGCGTACCACACAGAACCACGATCTACCCGCTTGCGTCAATTGTTGTCAAGTCTCGCGAAACCCATTTCCTGTCTTTCAGCTGGTGCGTCGGTCACGATAAACGCGAGCTTCACAGAATGGACTGACTGTGTTAAATATGTATGCATGTGATGACGGTATCCCTTCAGTAATTCGGGTTTCCCCTTCAAAACCTTTCGCAGGTAAAGGTTACGAGTTAAAAATAGATTGGTTAACTTGATAAGCCAGAACTTGCTACCCCAGCTACTGAGAAAAACCGGGTCTTTCTCCATATAGGTAATTTATGTTCACACATTTCTTGCTAACCCAAAACAACACTTTTTTAACATTAAACTGGCAAAAAAAGGCCCCTGGAGGCTTTGCATGATAAAAAGAATAAATCAATACTGTCTTAGAGTACACACTAATGTTAGACTATTGAAATTTCACAGATGAAGATATCTTTTCTTTCTTTCATTCCTTTGTTTTTTTCTGGTTTACCTTTTTTTGAAGTCATAACCACTAAAGATAATGAAAAGTGTAAACTATATTCCAAAGTTTTACTGTATTTATATGTACCTTATTCACATATCTTTCCTATATTTCTTAAAATTTACATGTGCTCATTTTGGGAGCCACCAGTTTAAGCCCAATTGCCAGCTAACTTTCTATTCAATATTAATATATACACAGGAAATAAAATTATACTTTGGGGGGCTACTTTCAAGCCTGATTTAGTGATGCCAGTATGTAATGCATTGAACCCTATAAGGATAATTGAGGGCTATTTTTTAGGGCTAATTTTGGGGGCTAAATCGCCCTCAGCCCCGGGGTAATTCCTACGCTGCTTATACCACAAGATAAGCACGAACCGCTTGTTACTCTGACATTTTACCAAAATGACAAAGATTACAATTGACTTTTGTTCAATTCACCCCAATTCACCCCAGGTCAGGTATCCATTCATCCAATTTTCTCAATAAAATTCAATAATAAGAATTTACAAGCACACTGTAGTCTAACAAGCTGTTCCTAACCCAAATGCCAAATGTTTCCATGAAATCCAATAATCTAGTAATGTAATATACTCAGTGTTTGACACATTCTCTTCTCACCCACACAAGTAAACTTTTGATCAGTCAGATCAAAGTCAATATAAATTTTATCAGAGCAATGGGAAAGTAATTCTTCAACTTTCCCTACGTCAATGGACTTGAGAAAGCTCTTCCTTCTGTGATCTGTTCACCATCCGCTGACTGTGATGTATTTATACATGAGAGACTGATGATGTTAGGAGCTAATTTTAGTACAGGTGTCTTAAAGGAATGGTGTTATGAGAGAATGAACAGGTGGAAATTGACGTCAGAAATATACATGCGTGCACTGATAACAATGCTACTAGGTGACTGTTTGTCTATATCACCAGGGTATGAATGTAAAATATGTTTTGAAAATGATGACCACGGTTCTTCTTTGTGTTTCGTTTGGTGAACATGTATCATAAGTCAAGAATGATTTAAGAGTAGGATTGATTTCAAGATCACAAGCATACAGGTTTATTCAGAGTAACTTAATTGCTAGTCTTCAACTGTCGATTTCAAATAATTTCAGCTCTCTTGCTTCCTTTCCTGTCTTCATCTGATATTAAAGTACTAAAATTATTGTAATGTGACAAATGCAAATTATACATGAAGGCAAAACACTTTTAACGTCATGTGGTACTTCATTTCTAGGCCTTATGTTCCAAGTAATTGGAATAGCATACTAGTTGTGCACCAGCCACAATCATTTCATTTTAAAGAGAATACACAGTACTGGTTGATGATGGAAAATCTTTCATCAAAATTTCACATTTCCATATTTTCCAGCTGAGAGTAAATTACATTTGCATTATAATGTGGGACTAATTCACTTCATATGCGATAAAAAGTTGAGGAATTGGCATTTTGAGTACCTGACGGAGTAGGCTCCATTGCTGCAGTGTGTATGGCAACAATTAACATAGTCCCACATATAGATTTCTGTGTTAGTACTTTGTCAGCAGTGGGGATTTGTGTAACAGATATGTCCAAAACAAAGTGTTCTGTTGTTTTCAATTACTCTCTCCTGTACTATAGTGACATTTTTAGAATACCATCTGTTCATAGAAGGTTTGAAAGCAGTTGATATTAAAATGTTGTTGTTCTGCAAGTAATCAACCAGTACTGTGTATTCTACCAGTACTGTGTATTCTCTTTAATTTCTTTAACGTGCTGAAGACTAGACACGAGATATCTCGAAGAGGTCTATGGGAAATGTGTATTAAAGCAAAATCAAACCATCTTCAACGACTTAAAATTTCCTTCTTCTTTTTTATCTTAGCTATGATACAGTGCGTAACATAGTTACATGTATATAACTTTTTTTTTTCAAATATGAATTTAAAAACCCCCCCACTAAATTCAATATTCATTTACAAATGGTAGTGAAAAGCAATTGAAATAATTGTATGTCACAGTAAGCACCTTTTAAAGCCGCTATGTAACACTGTGGAAGACCCGTTTAAAAATTGTCAAACCTTTGCTATCTGACATATCTGACAGCGTTTGAATGGACAAATAAACACCCTAAAACACAAAAGTTTCGACAGTTATGTTGTCATTAGTAAAATATGTGCAGATACAAATTGGCACATTAATTATTCTCGGCCGATAGGAATTCTGCAACACAGCAGTCTATGGGGGAGAGCTGGAATGGTTTCTCAATGATTTTCACTTTTTCAAAGCACATAATGATCGTTTTAAACTGCAATTTTTTTCAGAGCTTCATTTTTCGACCGTATCAGAGACACTGGTAGCGTGGGGAATCATGTAGCTCATTTTTTTAAACTGGAAACATTGTTATTCAGTACCTTTAAGTAACTGCATGTATTTGCATTCTAACTGGATATTTGTAGATTTTCACAGAAGAGTGAATGGGTTTGAAGAAAAAAAGTTAATACTGCACTACACTTTCGATCAAGAAATAAACAAACAAAAAATCAAAGACAAACACAGAAATGAATGAATGCCAAACCACAACTGAACATACATGTACTTGACACTTTACTAGTGGTACAACATGAGCATGTATAATTTGTATGCTCTTCCTTTCATTTCTTGGCAAAGACCACCAAACTAGGAATAACTTATTCCCTCATGGCAAGGTTTGTTTCATTCCTTCCGCAAATGCTTTCCTCTAAATCTGCAGGATATCGAAGTAGGTACTCAATGTATTTCACTATACTTGTATGATTAAAAACAAATCAAAATTGATATTATCATTCCAGAAAACCCTCAAACTGTAAATTTTGCACCGTTCAGTAACAACTTCTGTTCCCTATCCCTAGGTCTGTTTAATTCATACCGTGACCTCAAACTCACCTCTGCCTGAACAATCTGACCTACTTCTCTCCTAGTCTTAGGGGGAGAAAATATAGAAATGATATCATCTCCTAAATTAAGCAATGTAGCCAATGAACTCACAAAGATTACCCCCAAGTGGCCCTTTATCTTGGTCATTCATCATCTTTACCATTTGTTTTTTTTAAAATCTCTCGACATTTAAAAATAAAAGTCTTTGATCAAATGACTAGGAAGATAATAAGAACTGGACAGTGGATTGACATGGTGCAAGAAATATACAGGTCTTTATCAATTATCTTCTTCACTCATCAAAATCTCAATATTTCAGAAAGAAAACCGAAAAGGGGGGGGGGGTCGTTAACTCCCCTGAATTTATGCAAATACTCCCTTACACACTGACCGCCCAATTACAAGATCAGTAAATTGTAAACATACACTATTCATAAGCATGCATGTCTACATGCCTAGAACCTGTAAGATGTATTTCAATCACTAATGTTAGATTGTAATTACTATACAGGGTGGCCCAGAAAGAATGCTACGAGTATAATCGCTAATTTCTTCACCATTATCGGCAAAATGTCATTAATTTTCTTTTGTTCTGTAGAACATTCTTTTTCATAAAATGATACCAATCATTATTTGAGGAATCTTTTATTTTAGCATTTCGGAGCAACCATTTCCCAAATTGCCAATATTTTCAACAGCACGGGTCATCCAACACCGAGATTTATTCTCGATATTTCATCGGAACATGGGAATGTACACAGCGTCATTATGATAATTTTTTTATTAGGGCAAAATGCTTATATCAAAATCTTTATGATAGCCAATTGCACAATTTTTATAGCAGTTTCTAACTTGACAAGAAATGATTTCAATGTAAGTATTACGTATGTACAATCTGTACTAAACATTTATTACTTCCATATTATATACAACCACTGCTGGACTAGACAATAACAATTTACAGCCCGTAACCATAGGCTCAAACCACACTAACATTTTTTTTTACTTGCAAGTAAAAATACACATTTTAGATTTTACTTGCCCACAAAAAAAACAATTAAAAATAATGAAAATTTTCTACTTTAATTCTAACAGATAAGGCATTTTTATTGGCAATAACAGTTTTAATTCTGGGATTTGTTGTACACAATAATATAATACATTTCCAGTGATTGCCTTATTAAAAACTATGTTTCATTCCTTGGACTGGTTTATGAACTCAGTAGGGGAGGAGAAGGAAAAAAAGAACAAGAAAAGAAAGAGGAATATAAAAAAATAAAAGAAGGAAAAGAAACAAGAATTAAGGAAGAGAAAAGAATAGAAGTGAAGAAAAGGAAAAAAGAAAGGAAAAGGAAAAGAAAAACAAAGAAAGAAAAAAAAAGCAAGAAAAAGAAAAAGGAAATAAAGCAGGAGGAGGAGATAGGAGAGACAATGAGAAAAGAACAAAAGAAAAAAAATAACAACAAGAGCTTAAAAGGAAAAGAATCAGAAAAATAAGCAAAAATGAATGGCTATAATAATTGACGTCCTAGCAATGTAATTGAAATAATACATTTTAGTGTGAAGTTGTAGCATCACTAACAAAAAAAACCCAAAACGATTTCTTAGAAATATTTTGACCTCGAACAGTGGACTTTGAACACCCCAGCCCCCACCAAGCTTGTTTGGAGACAATGGAATGTCTGGGCACAGTGCCAGAGATGGTGTCCAGTTAATGGAGGGATTATCGTCGCCTATTGTGTAGTCTAAATACCATGCCTGTCTGAGGCAGGTGCCGTACAAACATGCATTGGTTAGCCATCATGACTCTTGATTATCCATGAATAATGGTTTGGCAGTCAGACTAGTCTCAAAGCAACCTAAAAATAAATTCTTAAATTTCCCATGATCTAGGCCAGTGTTCAGCACTGAACTCTACACTACCGTCCCGCTGTTTCTCCGATGACCGCTTGCGTTCTTTATCAGAAATACGAGCGCAATTTCAGAGCATGCCAGAGCAAAATTGCTTGTGTAATTTTGCCCACGAGACAATAAAAATGTTACTTGCCCGATCGGGCAAGTAAATTTTAACATTTTGATATTTTGGTTGACCACTTGTATCGCAGATTTGCGATCCAAAAAATTATATGTGTCGCAGTTGGGCTCAGTTGGAGCGCTAATTGCGATGCGATACCGGCTAATGCGAGCCCTGGATGTACATGTAGCTCGCATCGTCTTCCTTATGAAAGCGAGGGCATTCCAGCCCTTTGTCATCGCGGTTTGTCCGGTATGGCAAGTGAGACTCCAGAATATCTCGGCGTTCTGACGACCACAGCTGTTGAGAAATTGGCAAATTTGGGAAATTGCATTGCCTCCGAAAAATGGCCCTAAAATCAAAACGCCTTATACTCAAAATCAATGATCTTGGTATCATTTTTTTTTGGAAAAAGAATGTTCTAACCCATGAACTAATCACCAATGACATTTTGCCGATAATGGTGAAGAAATTAGCGATCATACTCATAGCATTCTTTCTGGGCCACCCTGTATACATGTACATCTACGTAGACCATCATTACAGTTTGAATAAATTTCATCCACACTCCTGAAAAACGATTTGATTATGGTGCACAAAATTATGTATATCCAGACCATGTACATACAGTGTATACACAGAACTAGTCTGAACAGGTTACTTCCAAATGTTATCGTCATAGTAGTACACTGATGACCACTGTGCGTAGTATGCTGTTACCCACAAAAGGCTACAACCATACTCATTCAGATATGATAGGTAGGACAACAAACACACCCGACCACAATTAATATGCAGTGTCCTTTTCTTTACGAGAACCCATCATTCAAAGGATATCCCTCAAAATGAAGGAGGGGAAATCCCCTACAATGTCATTATCACTCCAATCAACATCGGCTAATATGGCTGATTGCCCAGTCTGACACGTGATCACTCCCTAATAAACGTGTTTGCACCAACCTGTTAGGTGAAGTAATTAGGATACAAAAATGCCACCCTTGTTTTGATGGCCCAGTATATCAGCTACAATTTGCCTAAACAGACGCTAAATGCTAATGATGCATTTGACGTCACATTCTGGCAGGGACAATTAGATGATACCTCCTGCTATCTAACCCATGGAATCTGATACCCAGTTGTAATTTTGGTATAAAGCACACTTGACAAATATTTAAGGGATATTAGTATTGCGGTCAATTTACTGTGTTAAAGACTTCACAATGCACGTACACATACATGTACATATGTATTAGTACCTTGAAATAACATTTCAGGGTTTGTTTTGTTTTGTTTATTTTGAATGAAATCTTTTTTTTTTCATTTTAATTGAAATCATTATTATGGTTTTAAATTTAGAAGTTGAAATAATTTCTGTTAACATTTAAGACAGAAAAATATGTTATCAAACTGGAGGCAAACTCATATTTCTCTGGGATTTGTCTCCTTCCCATGAACCCTACCCGAATTTTTCCTACTCCAATCCACCCCACCACACACAACCCCCCCCCCCCACTCCCACCCACCCCCCCCAAAAAAACCCCAAAACTAATAAACTAAAATAAAAATCATCCGCGCTAATCTTATCCACCCTAAATGTAACATTTCTATTCCAACCCAGCAAATATAAATAAAAACAAGTACACAAAAGAAATTCCTAAACAGATCTCAAATCATCAAAATTACAATCCACAACGAGAGAGAGAAACAGGCCAGTAATAAATTATTATCCCCTTAACAACCAAATAATGACTTTGCTCGTCCAGCAATCATGCACAAATTCTGATTATTAAACACTCTCAGTGAGGATTACAGACCATCCCTAACGAAGTCAACACAATTCACAATTATTTCCTCAGCACTAACACCAGTGCAGCCATTATTCTAGAGGGTGTTGATAAACATACACTGTGAGTGCCAACTTTTAGGATGACTTGGTTCTGTCTGCTCCATACTGGCCGGTATCTGATAATATCCGGATTGTTAACAGCTTGCTACCTCCTTTCAATTGTTTCAATATCCCCTGTTAATAATATGCATCCAAAATGACCACTGACCAATCTTGTTTGGTCAGTTTCATCATAGACTGGACACAGACCTTCAACAACCAGTTGACTGTCCACAGTCAACACATTATGAGATTTCCTCTGCACTGCATTTCCCAGATTTTGAAGAGACTTTTATTGTTTTGTAAACGTGACAGAAAAACATACTTTAATGGTTGGTATTAGCCACTTACATGTATTTCCAGAGAGTGTTTGAGGATCTTCTGATCCCACAGAACTTTTTTTAAGTTGCTTGCAACTACTTTTAAACTGATTGTTAATTTCTTTATTGATTGTTGTAATTTCACTGTGTACATGTATATGCATATATGTAAATGATTTGTGATCACATTTTTTTTTATTGATTGGTTTGAATAAATTAAAATTGAATTGAATTGAATCATAGAATACTGTACATAAAGCTACTGCACATAATCAAATAAAGTGTCTGAACCCAATAGTATTTTACATGTACATGTACATGTATGTACTGTACTCTGTAGACTTTGAAGTATGAAATTACACAGATAATTGGCTGTGACTACTCTAGTTGCTTTGTTGTCTTTTTGATGGTTAGATATTTCCAAATTCATGTTTCTGGTCGAGTGCTTTATAGTGGAAGATGAAAAGGTGTTGCCGTACAAGTGATTTTACATCCTTCCACTGATAAGACATACTAATGGTTTAAAATATCACGAAGTCAAGTCAAGTGCATGATTTTGAAAGTTAAAAGGGACAACAAAATTACTAAAAACGGAGTATGATACGGGTCACCTGTTTATGAGTCAGTTTTCTTTGTCACTTTCAAACAGCAAGGAGAGAAACAAATTGGTTTAGCAATAGCTTCAATTGTATCATATATGTATTATGATTTCACACAAAATCTTGAATATGAGTGGGTGCGTATAAGATTCTTATTGTGGAATGTCATTTGCCACTCATATATTCTGTAGATTTAATAACACTGTGAGTTTATAGTATGAAGAATGTTGCTCCATTTTTGGGGCATTTCAGTACAACCATGATATTGAATAAGAAAGATGTTTGTGCATCAATTTGAAACAGCAAATCGCAAATGTACCTGGAAAGATACTGGCCACATACATAAAAAAAACAACAAACATCAAACAACAAAAAACACAACAACAAAAATACACCACAAAACAAACACAAAATTTCATACTAGACAATTACAGGGCAAAAGTTGTTCCCAAGTTCAATACCGGGTCAAACCTGTTACAGTTAATTTTCATCCAAACCTCAAACTTTTTGTGCCAGAGGATTCCCAGGCACACTCCAGTAGAGAGAAAAGGGAAACTTATCTTGAAACAATTAAGATGTGATCGCAGCAGCATGCTAACGGCGTGCTTCCTCTACGCGAGGTATCAGGCGAGAACAGAGAATACGCTGACAAAAAAGATCAGAGGGACAGCACATATGAATTACTGATGACCACTGTGCGTAGTATGCTGTTACCCACAAAAGGCTACAACCATACTCATTCAGATATGATAGGTAGGACAACAAACACACCCGACCACAATTAATATGCAGTGTCCTTTTCTTTACGAGAACCCATCATTCAAAGGATATCCCTCAAAATGAAGGAGGGGAAATCCCCTACAATGTCATTATCACTCCAATCAACATCGGCTAATATGGCTGATTGCCCAGTCTGACACGTGATCACTCCCTAATAAACGTGTTTGCACCAACCTGTTAGGTGAAGTAATTAGGATACAAAAATGCCACCCTTGTTTTGATGGCCCAGTATATCAGCTACAATTTGCCTAAACAGACGCTAAATGCTAATGATGCATTTGACGTCACACTCTGGCAGGGACAATTAGAAGATACCTCCTGCTATCTAACCCATGGAATCTGATACCCAGTTGTAATTTTGGTATAAAGCACACTTGACAAATATTTAAGGGATATTAGTATTGCGGTCAATTAACTGTAGACTTCACAATGCACGTACACATACATATGTATTAGTACCTTGAAATAACATTTCAGGGTTTGTTTTGTTTTGTTTATTTTAAATGAAATCTTTTTTTTTTCATTTTAATTGAAATCATTATTATGGTTTTAAATTTAGAAGTTGAAATAATTTCTGTTAACATTTAAGACAGGAAAATATGTTATCAAACTGGAGGCAAACTCATATTTCTCTGGGATTTGTCTCCTTCCCATGAACCCTACCCGAACTTTTTCCTACTCCAATTCACCCCCGCCACACACAAACCCACCCCACTCCCACCCACCCCCCCCCCAAAAAACCCCAAAAACTAATAAACTACAAAATAAAAATCATCCGCGCTAATCTTATCCACCCTAAATGTAACATTTCTAATCCAACCCAGCAAATATAAACAAAAACAAGTACACAGAAGAAATTCCTAAACAGATCTCAAATCATCAAAACTACAATCCACAACGAGAGAGAGAGACAGGCCAGTAATAAATTATTATCCCCTTAACAACCAAATAATGACTTTGCTCGTAAAGCAATCATGCACAAATTCTGATTATTAAACACTCTCAGTGAGGATTACAGACCATCCCTAACGAAGTCAACACAATTCACAATTATTTCCTCAGCACGAACACCAGTGCAGCCATTATTCTAGAGGGTGTTGATAAACATACACTGTGAGTGCCAACTTTTAGGATGACTTGGTTCTGTCTACTCCATACTGGCCGGTATCTGATAATATCCGGATTGTTAACAGCTTGCTACCTCCTTTCAATTGTTTCAATATCCCCTGTTAATAATATGCATCCAAAATGACCACTGACCAATCTTGTTTGGTCAGTTTCATCATAGACTGGACACAGACCTTCAACAACCAGTTGACTGTCCACAGTCAACACATTATGAGATTTCCTCTACACTGCATTTCCCAGATTTTGCAGAGACTTTTATTGTTTTGTAAACGTGACAGAAAAACATACTTTAATGGTTGATATTAGCCACTTACATGTATTTCCAGAGAGTGTTTGAGGATCTTCTGGGGCCTCTTGCATAAAACTCGATTTGCGATCGAACGCAACTCTGAATCAACCGCAACTATCAAACGCAACTTGCGATCGATCGCAACTCTCTCTTGCTGAAAACAACTTGCGTTTGATCGCAAATTGCGTATGATCGGATATATCAGAAAAGAAATGCATGATCGTGGACGAGCCTGAAGCCCTGATTACGTCATCGCGCGCGCTACACGCGGCGGGACACAAATTTCTCCAGCGGCGATTTTTCGTCTGCACACAACGTGGTGAACTTTGTCGGGTGA